>DWEJ01002384.1:0-11542 GCA_018245835.1 Mysoria sejanus stolli | reverse complement strand
AGGACGAGGAGAAAGCCGACTGTTTTGCTGACAGCGTTGCCTCACAATGCTCACCCAGCACCCAGAGCTGTGACCACTCGATAATTACGAGCTTGATTTCAATAATAGTGATATTACCGAAAGTTATCTATTGTGAAAATTGGTGGAGTAAGAAAATTAGATAGAAATTAAGAAAATTAGTTTAACTATTTAGTGCGATTTTTTTTTAACTTCACGCCTGTAATCCCCGAAGAGGTAGGCAGAGGAATGCAGAAAACTCCCACGGCTCACCGCATACGTTTTTAAGTCCCACTATGGAATAGGGGGTGAGCCTATCGCCATGCATCGGGCACATATCCAGACTCCGAACCACTACTAGAATTTTTATTTTAAATTTCTAAATTAGAAAAATTCTTTTATAGTATTCGAACCGGGAATCGAGCCCAAGACCTCCCGATCGGCAGTCGCACTTGCAACCAACACGACCAACGAGGCAGTGTGAAATAATTTTCAGTATGCCCACATACCAATTTGCTTTTAAATATAATATGTTCCTTATCTGCCTAGGTATAAGCTAAAAGTCCTGGCCGCTTATCCTAGGCAGTGCGAACAGCTATGCTCTATTATTCCCAACCCGAATGCCCAGCGTGAGGATTTTGGGCATAACCTCTCAGGGCAGGCCTATGTCCAGCAGTGGACTGGAATAGGCTGACAATTATGACGCTGATGATGATACATTGTCATAGTACAAGAAGTACTACATCGAACTGAGCATTTCATATCGAATGCAGGGTTTTGATAAAACGAATTGGCAGTTTTTTATCACTCATTTATTGAACTAATCAAACGTTTTTTTTTCTGTCTGTGTCTGTGTCTGTCTGTCTGAATTGGCTGTCTGTGCTAAAATCATATTTCGTGATTATTAACCACTCGATATGCATGTAATGAATTCTACTTGCAATTTGTTTTAATAAATGACATTTTCATTATAATAATGCTGTACAATTACTATAAATATGTATTGTAATGTCTAATAACAGAATTGTTTTATATAACATACACGTTGAAGGACATGCCGTAATAATATAAATTTATAGCAATATTATTATCATGATCAACATTATCATCATCAGCCTATTCCCGTCCAATGCTGGACAAAAGCCTCTCCAATAGCAATACTGCATAATATAATACATGTAACACTTATTGGAGTCATAACCTGGAATCAACTCTTTTAAATAGTAATGGCTCAAAAAATGTATATTTAATATACTATTTTTTATACCAGACTTAAATAAAGAACGTGACTTTTCACCTATAATCCCCGAAGAGGTAGGCAGAGGAATGCAGAACACTCACACGTTTCACCGGTTACGTTTACATCCCACTATGGAATAGGTGGTGAGCCTATTGCCATGCATCGGGCATATATCCAGACTCCGAACCACTACTAGAAAATCTAAAATAGAAAATTTTTTAGTGTTCGACCCGGGAATCGAACCTGGGACCTCCCAATCGGCAGTCGCACTTGCAAACAACACGACCAACGAGGCAGTCTATATTATTGACATATTAGCAGATATAATTTACGACATATTTAATAACACAGAGGTTCCATATTAACACAGAGGTTGTGTCAAATGTTTTCTACTGTTGCGGTTATGATGATTGGATAAGTGATGAATTGTGTCAATTCATGCGAGTACCTGCTGGTTAGTGAAGACAGCAAACAAATCGTAATCGCTTCTGGCTACTGTTTTAATATTCGAAGATAGTAGGTTATTAAATGTAGTGCTATTTAATAAGAGTACTGAAAGCACAAACCATGCCAGAAATAGGCGAGTACACTTCGCCGGCAGCCTTCACGCTTTCGAGAGCGCCGCACTCCTCGCCTGCCTTAATAACTTTGCCTACATGTGGTAGCTGCACATACACTATCTCTCCGAGCGCGTCCTGGAACAGTCCATATTTCATCATGATCAACCATAAGAGGTATCGGTCGAATGTTACACACAGTCGGCCAGACTGGCTAAATTCAAGTTTAAAGCCTTCATATGCCAAGGAGAATTTTAGGGAAAACTTTAGGGAATTTTAGGGAAAGGGAAATTTTAGAATTTTAGGGAAAGGTTTTATATCAATGCAATAAATTTTATACTCGTATCGCTTTAGAATTAACCAGAAACTTTCGCTACCATGTCAATTACCGCATATTGATACTGTTACTTGAAAGCGAGGCTTTAAAAATATTTTCGACAAGCCTAGAAAGTATTGTAAAGAGAAACGCAACTCCCGTGTCTTTTCCTATCTTTGAAACTCGACTTCTTACCCTTCCTTTTACCCATGACAGAAAATAATTTATAAACAAAGGATACTAGTACGGCTTATTACAAATCTAATAAATGTGACATTAATCATCAATACGAATGTAAGCTTCTAATGTGGACTCACACCGAGCATTATAGCTAGCTACTGCTAAAACTATGTTCTCATTTTGTAAACTGATAATTAAGCTTTGCATAGATATGGTCACTAGTTTTTCTCCAGGAATGCTAAAAGTGACGACGATGAAATTTCCATCGTTGGATTGTTATGGATAGGTAGATTACTTCCACCATCCGCTAGCCATACCATTTTTCTGAACCTTCACATCACATCAATCACAGAATGCAGCCCTTGTGCACTTTCGTTGCACGGTACGCTGTTGCCAGTTGGCAATCAAGCTATTAGTGCTTGAACAGGAACAATCCACAACAACCCATATTGCCAAAAAATTGTACAAATTACCTGAGCGAAGCTAGATATGCCGACAGTACCAACGCCGCCATCCACTGACACCCATTCGTGCTTTTTTGTGTAATACCGCGCTGAAATTGGAGTAATAACTGCATGATTTTTGATGAATTATCAAGGAATTCAGCAATTGTGATTGATGTTGTGTTATTTACATAATGAATACCAACTTAAGGTTTCCGGTCAGGATAATGAAAGTTTACAGCGTCGTGATGTATAAGTACACTATAATTATACCAGCGAATACGAATACCTCGTAGTATGTAGTTAAACATAAATGTTACCCAAGCCTGCCTCTGCCGTATCGCGTATCTCTTAATATAAGTAATTGCTCGTTACGAAATAGTTGGTTCAATGCTCATAGGTCAGTGTGCCTAATTATTTGATATAGTAATAAATATTATATTATGTACCCATACATTAGGTTTACTATACAGTTTGATTTCTGAGGTTAATTAATACACATGGTAGATATTTTAAGAACTTACAATAAAATTGAATGGTTTGCAAAAGCTTCTCCATGAATGGCAATAGGTTTACCCACTTTTCACAGTGGGATGTAAACGTATAGCGGTGATATTGGAACGTGACATGAACATAAGTCGTGAAATAATAATAAATTGTAAGCTTTATTATCCAGATTTAACTTATTTTGTATCACGTTAATTTTCACTACCTTGTTGGGCGTGTTGGTTGCAAGTGCAACTGCTGATCAGGAGGTCCCGGGTTCGATTGCCGAGTCGAACACTACAAAAATTTTTTAATTTAGATTTTCTAGTAATGGTTCGGAGTCAGCTTATGTGCCCGATGCATGGCAATAGGCTCACCACCTACTCCATAGTGGTACGTAAACGTAACCGGTGAAACGTGGGAGTGTTCTGCATTCCTCTGCCTACCTCTTCGGGGATTACAGACGTGATATTACGTTAACATTGCACGTATATACCTGAGGATTCTTTCAGTTTTTGTAGTGACTCTTCATCAAGCTTCTTTAAATCTTGGTAGTTAGTCATAATGATGATATTTTCCTATTTTTTTCGCTCTCTCTAGTGATATTTATTTAACGATATCTCTGCACCAGCTCATTCCTTCCATTGCAGTCGCCATGCTCTAAGTAAATATCTTAACCAACGCTCTCCACTGATTTCTTGTTTAAGCATCCTAATGATATGTTTTTTAAACTGAAAAGCAACTTGTTTTAGGATATCTCTATCAATATATACCCTTATGACCTGTTTATTATCCAAGGATACCTTGAAGAACAAAGTTTAGTTAACTACGAACACTACCTGGCACACCAAAACACTCCGACTAATTCTTTTAACACGATGGCCGATCACTTAACAGCTACTTCAAGGCCCACCAATAGATTCACATACGAAGATTGCTCTCTCATCTCGCAAGGTCGCTTACGGGATAGACAGCAATCACCAAGTGACAAATAGAATATCTTTACAGACCTGCAGTGAATTTTCTACTTTAACATTTTTGTAATTTAAATATATTGTATTAAATGTGTTTATTAAATATTACATGTCACATGTCGATATTATTATGAGGTAACTATACCATGACATTGACATTCAGTCAAATTCATCGTTATTAGTATTTAGTCTAATCTGTATTACATATGTAGTCTTTATTTAATGAAAATTATTTAGAAAATTTTAAAGTTTAGTTTAATTCAGTCACTGCGTACATCTTCAGGGTTATATGTATATGTTAAGCTTTTTGTATAGTATGTTCGTTTTTAATATGTATGCATACCCTTATTCGGCCAGCGTGCCTTGGCAAGACTATACTAATTGTAAGTTGTGGCCCTTATGCTAGGAAAAGACGCGTGTACAACAGAATATGACAAATAAGTTGATCATGGTGGTTTATTACAACGAAAGCAATCTTTTATATACTCATCGTGTTTGTTGCTAGTGCGACTGCCGATCGGGAGGGTTCGATTCCCGGGTCGAACACTACAAAAATTTTCGCATTTAGATTTCCTAGTTGTGGCTCGGAGTCTGGTATGTGCCCGATGCATGGCAATAGGCTCACCACCTATTCCATAGTAAACGTAAACGTAACCGGTGAAACGTGGGAGTGTTCTGAATTCCTCTGCCTCTCTTCAGGGATTACAGGCGTGATGTTAAGTAACCTTTAATTTCATATGAAGTTGGGAAGGACTCAGGAACTATGAATACTTTTTATTTCCATTTATCTGATGTAATTGGTGAAACGTGTGAGCGTACACTCTGTCTGCCGTTTCAGGAAATACAGCCGTGATGTTACGTTTAATATAAAGCTTGTTCAATAAAATTAGTTATAGATTAAATTTTTTGCATCATATAAATATAGATCAGATCTCCCAGGTGGTAGGCAGAGGTCATAGAGCCAAACATGTCCACCCTTACAAACCCCACGTGGGGTGACCAGAATAATAGCATTACTAACACATTGTATTTTTGTCCTGCATTATATGGCTTTTAATTTCCAAGTGGTTCGTTCATTTTTCAATCTGCTTGCGGTGAGTGTACATGGCGCTTAATAAATGACAAGCTGTTAAGAAAAAAACGGGAACAATCAGTATACGAGAAATGTCTTTAAACGGGGAATATCACGGATATATTTTCATTAAAAATGTACTAAGGTTATATATAGAGCAAGTCGTGAAAGAACTGAAAGAAGTTTGGACTGTTATGTTTAAAAAACGAACCTTTAATGGTTGATAGAGACGGCTAAGACCTTGGGTTCGATGCCCGGATTGGGGCAATGTTAGTGAATTTCCAGTAATCGGAGCTTAGATTTGTATCCGGTGCATGGCAACATGCTCAACTCCTATTTCATGAGATATATGCGTACAAAGTATCTGGTGAATTATAAGATACTGCTACACTTCTGCTTACCCCTAGAAATACAGCCGTGATATTGGGTCACAGGATGAGAAAAATGAGGAGAAATATATCGTCATTGGGTATACAAATCGACATGCCGAAGATTAGCTTTTTTTGTACATATTTCAGGCCTGAAATTGACAATTTTTCGGCTTATTACCAGCACTAGTGATATTTGCGACTTTGGTACTTGAGCATACGTCATTACGTCTTGTCACTGATATATGTCGTCGGAGACCTCCACGATGTCAACGCCAAGATGTGAGTTAAATTAAATAGTTACTTAGAGTTGAGGCGCCTAGAACGTTCTCGAAGGCGTTGTCTAGAACATACTCTAAGGCGTTATCTAGAACATACTCTAAGGCCTCAAGTCTGTTAATTTGCAAAGGGTTATTGTAGATCAATACCCACTAGTGGGACTTCAAACAAATGGAGAAGCTTATGGAGAACTCTTGGTCCATGTTTCTTCTTCCTGTTTTCCTACTTCCTCGTAACAGTACAAGTGAAGAACGTTTAATATTAAAGTAGACGGTCAGATTTCAATTCAAAATCTATAATAAGGGAAGCTAAACCCTATAATACTTCCTTTTCGCAGTTTTAACGAAAGCATCGTTCTTTTAAGACATTGTTCGCTATCTTCAAACGTCCCAAGCAATTTTAAAACTGAGCACGTATTAAAACTTTGCAACGATCGAACTAAGATGTCACACAAACAAAACTATTTGGTCAAGTGTAGCTATCAGTTAAGATAACCTGAACGTAATGAAACCTAGCTTGTTAAGGGCTACGCATCTGTTTCACTGTAACAGGGTAAGCTATACGCGATGCGATCGCTTGAGGCAACTTAATGTATTAAATCACATCAATTGACTGCCTTGTTAATCGTGTTGACTGCGAGCGACTTCCGGTCGTAAAGTCCTGGGTTCAAGCCCCGGGTTAGGAAGTATTAAATTTTTCGAAATTAGACTTTCCAGTAGTGCTTCGGGGTGTGGTGTGAAAATGTTAAATTCAAAATGGTTTTGTTTAACTTGTATTCATGTCCCAAGTAACTTAAAAATCAAAAAATTAAATATAAGAATTTTGGTTAGTATAAGTCTTTTAACATCTTCAGACAAAGCGAAATTGAAAATCAAAGTCCAAGTGATCGTTGAGCATGCTCAGATGACTCAAGGGATACTCAACGCTCAGACTAAGCCCGATGCTCAGCCTGACATGTGTGAGTGCACTACAATCCTCTGCTCGCTCGCTGACGATAACAGGCGCGGTGTCACGTTTATTATCAATATTTGTATATTTAGTCTAGCAAACCGGATACCTGAGGGTAAATAGTCACCTACGCAATCGACATTACCACATACGAGGATTGTATTATTTGTGGCTTTGAGGAGTTCTTTTAGTGCTTATCTTGAGTAACCCTATTTTCCAGCCCACAGCTGGACAGGAGTATTTCGTGATAAAGTTCGTTGTCCATGATCTTCACACCGGGCTGGAGAGTTGAGGATCGCACAGCGCTCTTAATGCCTACGCTGTTGCTCATAACTTGCGATACGTTTTTTGATAGCTAAAAATATAGCAATGAATCAACTTTAGATTATTATCAATATGTCATCACGCTAGTCATGTCACGGGGCAAGCAGAGACGCAGCCCATCTCATATAATAAAAAGCTGACGTACTGCATCATTCATTACCTTACCCGCGCGCTGGCTTAGGAAACCTCTTTCTCCATCGAGCAGTATCTCATCTGTTAGGTCAGAACAGGTCTGAACTCCTGCGTCCACCAACATTAGGTATGAACCAGGTGTGCCTGCGACTTTGTCCGCGTCGATTTCCAAAATGAAACTAGCCCAAGTTACATCAGCTATCTACCAGTGCAACTCCCATCAAATTCGGTCCAGCCGTTCCAGAGATTAGCCGGAACAAACAGAGAGACAGACAGACAAAAATAGAAAAAATGTTGCTTGGTATATGTGCAGTGTATACATACATACGTATTTAATACGTAGATAGGTAGGTACAAAAAATAACTTAGTCTTATCTTATATTCTTTTATGTTTGTTAGTTTGTAGCTGTTGGCGGCGCGTGGAGCCGGGGGCTGTATTTCATTGTCTTATTTTTCCGAATGTTCCGAATCATTGTAAGTTTCAGTTTTTACACTGCTTCGAATTATACTGTTTTGATAGTAGCTAGTTTTGAAATTAGATAAATGACGAGTAGACTTGTAATAGTTTTGAATGGATGTATAACATTGACTGCCTCGCTGGTCGTGTTGGTTGCAAGTGCGACTGTCGATCGAGAGGTCTTGGGTTCGATACCCGGGTCGAACACTACAAAAAGAATTTTTCTAACTTTCTAAAATTTTCTAGAAAATCTAAATTAAAATTCTAGTAGTAGTTCGGAGTCTGGATATGTGTCCGGTGCATGGCAATAGGCTCACCACCTATTCCATAGTGGGGTGTAGCTGGTGAAACGTGGGAGTGTTCTGCATTCTTCTGCCTACCTCTTCGGAGATTACAGGCGTGAAGTTCCTTTTTTTAAAACTAGAAATTAACGCCATGCATTTGTAAATATTTTATTATAATATTTTATTTGATTATTTGTTTGTTTATGTGTGCGGAAGGAACATTAAAATAAACTATTATACGGTACATTTATTTATTTTAAAGTGTATAAATGCTAAATGTCAAAAGGTTTATTAAATATAAATAATAATAATGTTTCGGGACATTTTCTTTTTTTTTTTTTTATATCTTCACGCCTATAATCCCCGAAGAGGTAGGCAGAGGAATGCAGAACATTCTCACGTCTCACGTTTTTACGTCCCACTATGGAATAGGTGGTGAGCCTATTGCCATCTATCGGGCACTTGTCCAGACTCCGAACCACTACTAGAATGAAATTTAATTTTTTAGAATCTTCTAGAATTTCTCTAGGAAATCTCTAGACATTTTCTAAATCAGAATATTTCTAAATTAGAAATTTTCTAAATCAGAAAAATTCATTTGTAGTGTTCGACCCGGGAATCGAACCCAGGACCTCTCTATCTGCAGTCGCACTTGCAACCACACGACCAACGAGGCAGTCGTTATTTATTATTAAGTTTGAATAGAATTAATTTAATTTGATGTTAAGTGTTTTTTAATTATTGCAACATGTAATAAGGAAGGAGTAGGACTTGTTGTTAATTTATTTGTTGTATGAATGTATACACCCTGTATAATAATGATAACTGGTTCCTCCTTTTCAGTAATAATGCCACCATCAGCTCTTGAGCAGCTCACCAGATTAAACATTGAGTACCCAATGATATTCAAACTCACAAACAAAAGAACAAGAAGAATTACCCACAGTGGTGTGTTGGAGTTTGTAGCTGATGAGGGCAAGGTGTACCTGCCACACTGGGTAAATATTTTTATTCCAACTCATCATTATCAGCCTATCCTAAACCTTTCCATGCTAATAAGAAAACTAGTGTAATCTTAATGACATATTGGAAATATGAAACTAGCTAGTGAAAGGGTTAGTGATGATAATAAAAGATGACTAATGATTTCATGATCATTGAAGACACAAATGGTTTACAAATTATCAACATATTTAATCTATGTATCAATTTTGTTCCTAGTAGCAGTATATTCATTCTGTTCTTCATTTACTGTGATGGTGATTAATTTGTAAAACTGAAAAATTATTTCATAAAATGATGAAGGATTTAAACTTTGTTCATCATACAATTTCTAAATTGATTTTTATGTTATTACATTCAGTATATCTGTTGACAGATGATGGCTAATCTAGTCCTGGATGAGGGAGAGCTCATACAAATTGAAAGTGTATCATTACCAGTGGCTACATTCTCAAAGTTCCAACCACTGTCCGAAGACTTTTTAGACATCACAAATCCTAAAGCAGGTTTGTATTGTACATATGTATATAGAGGTCTTAAATGCTGTTTCATATCATTTCTGTATATGTATTTGTTAATAGTGAATTCATGTCTGTCGGGACGAAACTGTTTCCTGGCCTCATTCTGGGAAACAGAATGTAGTAACAGTTGACTAAACCCAGTGCTGGCAGATCACTGTTGCAGTCTGCCTAGGCACAGTTACTTGCCCTTGCCTCCTGTGAGCAGCAGCATAGGTAGTGTGAGAAGCCCCTGTACCCAGTGTGGGAATTATGGGCAATACCTCTCAGTGGAGGCCTATGGTCAAGTAGTGGACTTATGGCCAGTAGTGGACTACAATAGACTGATGATGATGATGAGTTTATTAAGTTCTTTCACAGTTAGTTTGAAGTGCTCAATATATGTCTCATGGTTTAAAATATGAGATACACTCACTATTGGTACAGCGGTTATTAAACCTGTCTGTAGCACCAAGATTCATAGGTTCACTTCCCACCTAATAATATTTGTGTTACAAGCAAAAATAATTGATCTGTGTCTGGATGTAAAATATATGTATATAAAAATACATTTCTATGTTTATGAACTGACTAGATACCATAACACAAGCTCTCTTGATCCTTACTTTAGGATCAGATAACCTTATAATAATATGATAATAATGCATGAAAGGAGCCTCCTCGAGTGACGACTGTGTGTAATTAATTACACACATACAGCCTGGCACAACCTAGACATTGCGACTAATCCATTCACTATGATGGCTGATCACACATGATCAGCTCTCGACTCAACAAAGAAGAAGAATAATATCTTCGGATATCTCCACACACGGCCATCTGATCCCAAACTAAATGTCAAGAGAGCTTGTGGTATGGTAACCAGACTGCTGATAAACTACATATGTACATATAGTTATACATAAGTATATATTTATACTTAAATAGATATATTTTTCTTTACACCCAGACACAGAACAAATACTTGTGCTCATCACACAAATATTTATTCTGGGTGGGAATCTAACCCACGACCCCCCATGCAACAGTCAGGTTTACTAACCACTGCACCAAAAAGCCAGTTGATAGCCTTGTATGGTGATCCTAAAGAACTATAGAACAAATTGTTCTTTCTTTCTAAAGTACAAATTATTTTGTGTGTTCGGTGAGACTGTAATTACACAGTTAATTACTAAAATATTAAGCTGTTTTATTTTGTTTGTGGATATGAAAGTTATAATTTATAATTACAGTGCTGGAAAACTGCCTAAGGAACTTTTCGTGCCTTACAACTGGAGATGTGATCGCCATTAAGTACAACTCAAAAGTGTATGAACTGTGTGTATTAGAGACCAAGCCTGGCAGTGCTGTCATCATTATTGAATGTGATATGAATGTAGGTTTTTTCTAGAAAGTTTTTTATTCATTTTATTTTATTCATTTTATTCATTTTTCTTAGTGTTTCACATATGGCTCAATGTCTGAGTTTGTGCTCCATGTAAGGCAACAGGTACAGGCAGATGTGACATAAATATAACTAATTAAACATGAGAATGTTCTACATTCCTCTACCTATCTTTACAGAGATTGCAGGTGTGATATTACATTAAAAGGTTGTAATACAGGTCAGGTTGTAATCATGTCAATGTTAACCCATTTTGGGATAGTATAGCAGATTAAACTCCAAAATGCTGCCTGGAACTTTTTGCTTAAACAAGCATAATTTTAGTTCAACTTGAAAGTTGAAATGTAATTGTATATATCATCACCATCAGCCTGTTTAATTACACTGTTGGAGATAGGCCTCACCCGAGGGGTTTGTGCCAGTAATCCCCATGCTGAGTTGGGAATCACAATGTTATGCATGAAATAATAATAATACAGTAAACTTTTTTAGAAACTTTTTTTAAACTGCCTCGTTGGTCGTGTTGGTTGCAAGTACGACTGCCGATCGGGAGGTCCCGGGTTCGATTCCCGGGTCGAACA
>DWEJ01002383.1:0-11545 GCA_018245835.1 Mysoria sejanus stolli | reverse complement strand
AATAGGTGGTGAGCCTATTGCCATGCATCGGGCACATATCCAGACTCCGAACCATTACTAGAAAATCTAAATTAGAAGCTTTTGTAGTGTTCGACCCCGGAATCGAACCCGAGACCTCCCGATCGGCAGTCGCACTTGCAACCAACTCGACCAACGGCAGTCAGTCATGTTATTTAATAAGACCACATTGTTATTCATAAGTGCCAGTATATTCGAAACTTGTATTCATCCCTCTGTCTACCTCATCCGGGATTACGCACCTGATGTTATGTTACATTTTCTCAATAACGGAACAATAAAACACAGTATCGCCTGACGTACGTGACATTAAAAAACATGATGAGAAAATCTATAGTAATACAGAATTTTGTCTGTCTCAAGTTTGCCCACGCACTTAGCCGGTGACTATACTAGATATGTAGATTATGGCCTGTCTTCTTTCATTCTGACACAAGACTTGAGCTGTGCTTGGAACATAAGAGGGTGGCTGATCTTGATGTTGATGTTGTATGGCTTTGATCAATCTGTTTGCTAAATTATTAATTAAATTCAAATAAAAGATATAACAATGTCTACAATTAGTTCAATTTTAAGGTGATTTTCTTTACAATTCTCTTGATTACTGTACACTTTCATTTTTGTATTTGCTTCAAGATACTTAAATATTTAAAAAAAATTACAGTTGAATGTTTAAATGTACTTATACTAACCAGGTGCGATTTTTTTAAGTAATTTTTCTGAAAAGATTTTCTCTGTACTGGCTCTGTAATTACCCTCAAGTACTGATTTTGTAATAGTTTGTACTTACCAGATAATGTTATCAAATACGCCTTAAAACTTATTCAATACACAGTTAATTCTTATTAATTTATGGAGTGTATAGTAAAAAATAACTAAGTAAGTAGTAAAGTAACTACAATACAAAGTTGCAATAGCGAAACAAAGTGATAAATTTAAATATGAACGAAAACAGTAACATTTCTATTAATATTGCACGGCACTCAATTTCGCCGGCGTCGTAATCTATACAATTATATACCGTATTAAGGGTTATATGAATTCTCTTTGTTGCTTCTTGTATTTAATTCGCTAGTTGAATATTCATATTAGACAGACACTGGAGACGCCTCAAGGCGGACGTTTTCCGAATGTCTCCAGCCGCCGCCCGCACAAAACCAATTAATATTGCCGCGCTTCGTTATCTCGCCCAAACTCAGCAGGTTTGACCCTTGCTCCTAATAGAATTTCTAGCTACCTCTTCGGATCCACTCACGAAAATTACAATTAAGCAAACTTGTGCAATATTACCATATATTTCACTATGTTTTCGTTTCAATCAAATCTAATCTTTATATCGTCAGTATAATTTTAGTAGCTACACTTATTTTGCGATGGCTTCGCACAGGAATTTTGTTTAAAAATTAAAAGGGTTAAGAAAGTAACATATTTGTGCAACCTTAAATACATATTTGACAGTAAAGTTTTTCAGTCTCAATTTAAAATACGCATGATTTATTTATTCCTATATTGTACTCGTTTATAATTAACTAAAAAAATATACATTAATTTAAATTGTGCTTTCCGTAGTTTCATAGTCAAATCAACGTTTACGATGTTTTTATTTAATAGCGTATAGTATTTTTAACCACAGGAATGTGCCTCAACTTTGTTATTAATAAAAATAAATTTAATGTCAATAAATTTTGAATAATCGTTCGACTAAATAAGCATTTTCTTTAAACACTGCAGCGTTGCAACCGAAACTGCCATGTTAGGTACCAATGTATTTATAACAACAGTGCTACGGTCACTTAAAACGACGTAACTTGACCCCTGTAAGTCCCAAAAAGGAAGGCAGAGAAGTGTAGAATGCTCCCAAATTTGATCAGTCACGTTTACGTTCCACTATGGTATAGGTGATGAGCCTATTGCCACAACCGGCAAGGGGCCGGGCGCTTCACTTAAAACTCAACCTTTGTCTATTAGATTATCTACACACTCGAATGAAATGAAATTACTTTGAAATGCAGTGAAACTCAGCGACGTGTGTATCACAAAAAATATCACAGTGAAAGTCTGTCTGCAAGCATCTGCGGTGACCAACTGCGTTGGCAGCACTCATCAATTATTAGCGCCTGTAATGAACGCAAACCTTTGATTCCATTGAACGAGTGCCCGGGGCTATGCGTGGTGCGTGCGACGAGCGGGGAGCGGATTCTACGTATTACGAAATTATCTTAGAACAAAAATTGATCAATAAATATACAAATACTGACTGAGTCCATCGTATATCCAGAGTTATTTCCCAGAGAGGAGATTTTGCCCACAATCCCCATGCTGGGCAAGTTGGTTGAAAATTGCAGAACATAGGCTCTAGGTTTGTGTAATGAATTTAATTATTACAATATATTTGCCTAAAAATGAGTGGATTAACCATTTAAAATAAATTCGTCTTTTTCGATTGCAGAGGAAATCTAGCTTAGTAAATTTATAACGCATATCATATAACTATTATTAGATTTATTTAAAGTCTATAACGACATATTATGTTGATTTACAAAAATAAAACATAGGTTTATCATTATAATTATTTCGTGTATTGTGTGAAATTTATTGTAATTTATAAATTTATACATGCTTGTTTAATTTCCAATTTGCGTTTAAACAACGTTATGAACGTTGTTAAGATCTGTTAAATATTTCCACTAGAACAGCAGATTATTTATAAAATTAGGTACAAATGTTGTTGCATACAGATATACATAGAATGCTCGACATTTGAATTGTTTTATTCTGTAGTAATAACAATTATTAAAAACATATGAAAGCACATTTGATATTTAATGTGGAAATAATGTCACAATTGCAATCACGATTAAATTGACATTTTAATAGCACAAACAACCATATCACAATAATAGTTTCAAATATTTTTTCGGTTGTAAGCGATCCGCCGGCGCTTGCGTCTGGCGCCAGCTGCGCTACATCAAGTATGCACTGAGGGAATGGCAGAGCGGGCGACACCTCCGCCCCGTTCATTTCATTGTCTCCAATCTTCGCTTTCGCCTGTGATGCGATGTAGTGCCTTGAATTTTACACTACCCAGACGGCGCTCTGTGTAAAATATAAATGGAATTTATGACATTATTCGCGAGTTGCCTCTTGTGAAATTCGAATAATATACATAGGTATCTATGTGCAGTATTGCCCGACAGTACGTTTTGTTGTCCTAACTTAGGTATTATTCGTATCTAAGCTCGTATCATTTATTTGCATTATACTGCGTGTATGATAAAGTTGTAATTAAATATATACCTATCTACCTATACAAAGTAAATAAAATTATATTTACATCTTATTCGAATCGGCGTTTAATTCTGATAGTGTTACGACTTGTTTATATACTTAAAGATATGAAAGGTATTAAAATAATTGTAATTATTAGGCCTGTAGTCCCACGACATTGGTAATCAGAGGAATGTGGTACACTTACACATTACACTACATAGTAATACTTAATGTCCCGGTATAGAATAAGAGTGTGATTATTGACAGACACCAGGCACAGATCCAGACTCCGCATTAATACTGGGAATTTTAACCTAAAAACCCCTCTTTGCGCGGCCCGGAAATCAAAATCAAGACCTCACAATCAGCAGTCGTACTTGTACTCACTAGACAATTTAATTTAAACAAATTAATGTATAATCCTAATTTGTTATCGAGGATAATATAAAGCAAGTACCTCCTTAATACAATTCACACGCATGTGTAGGATGAATGTTGTGTTTTGGTAGCATATCTGAAAGTGTTCGTGTGTTGCAGTACGGGCGCGTTCCGGTCGTCGCCGGCGGGTGCGGCCGACGCGGGCGCCGCGCCGCCGCCGCCGCTCTTCCTGCCGCCGCATCTCTCGCACCTCTCGCAGCATCTCAACCATCTGTCACAGCCTTTCTTCCCTTTGAAAGGTGCGTTATATAATACAGTTTTCATATATTAAGATATAACATAATTACAGTCAAATACCCCATGTATTAACTTATTTTAGGACATTTTATTAAATTATTCTTTGTAATATTGTAAGCAAACTGTATCAATATGTTTTGAATATAAGCCGTAATTTTAATTAAAACAATAATCAAAGTTTACATACCCAAAATTCCGCCATTACGCAGTTTCGTAATGGCGTCGGTCATATCATAAGTGTGACGTCACAAGCACGTAAATAACAGTGTAGTGTAATGATCAACTGAGATTCCAAGTGTTGTAGGTTGGTTGGTTTGTATTTGAAAATTTTTAGAGATATTTCCTTTATAGCTGTTACTTTTCTGCGTTCAGCAGCATAGAAATACTGCATTGTTTTTGAAGAAAGCGCTCACAAAGGCGTCTAGTTTAGGAAAGTTACCTACTGCCATCAGCTTTCACAAAATCGCTTATCATTTTCAGGTCAAAAATAAATAAAATCACAGAACTCTTAGTTATCAAATTTATATAAAATATTAGGAAATTATTTTAGAAATAGTGCAAATAGATGATAACGTCGACAAGCGTGCAACGATCTGCAGTATTTGCTCGCGCGTGACGTCACCAGCGTAACAACTAATCACAGGATTTCCCTGTTGTTGATTACGTTTCAAAATTATTGTATTTTCTATTCGTTTTTTACAAAGAAATTAACTTATTTTTCTCATAATTTTAAAGAAATACGCTTTTCCATATCATTTTGAGTGGATAAGATAACGATCTAGCACATTTCTTGACAAATATCGGTGGGATGTTGTCGGAGCCAGCTCCTTTGTAGTTGCCCACACATACGAGAGTTTTTAAGATTTGTTGTTGTGAGAAGAAACAGGAAACAAAGTAATTACAGTCTAGGACAGTCTAGGACAGTCTAGGACAGTCTAGGCAAGCAGCCAGCAATTTGTGATCAGGAAAGGTACTTGCATGTCGGGTAAACGGAAGAAAAATTAGCTGATAAAATGTTGCAAATGTCAAAACCATTAGAGGCTGTAGTATCGCCGTGAATCATCTGACTATTGTATGAGTTTATTGTCTCTTTTCGATTTGACATACGTCCAAAATATATTGGGATTATGTTTAATACTGGCCTCAAGTCTTGCTGTATAGCTTTTATAACTAGGATTTTGAAGTTTATAATATGTATAGCGAAGAAGCTCAAAGCTTCCGAAACAAATTTTCTATGAATTGAAAGAAAACACCGCTGGCAGGTTGGGGCGCGGCGTGCCCCTGCTGCCCCAAGGAGGAGGCGCGCTCGAGCAGCGTGGCCGAGCTGCGGCGTAAGGCGCACGAGCACTCGGCCGCGCTGCTGCACTCGCTGGCCAGCTTCCAGTCGCGCGCGCTGCTGCCGCTGCCGCTGCCGCTGCCGCCGCTGTCGCTGCCGCTGCTGCCCGACGCGCCGCCGCCCGCCGACCCCGCCAAGCGCCTCGACTAGCGCACACACAACCTCACACACTAATTCGCTATAGTACATAGCTTCGAGGATTTTCATAACTTACATTCATAACCTGCAGTCAAGGTGAATAACGATTTTTATGCAATTGAAGAACTAAATTCAGTTTAGACGGTGTAAAAAGACGAAACTCAATGACACTAACATTAAGTCCACTATGTAAATTATTATATGTTACCGTAAATTATGACAGACATGTAGAATTTTGTTGTTTCCGTTATATTTTCAAATAACTCAATATAAAACGTGACGCCCAGCAATACACGAGTCTGTCTGTATTAACATAACGTAACTGTTCGAACATTATTTAACAACGTTCAAATAAACTTTTAATTAGGCTATGTTACTAAAGGGCGGTTGTTTAATTACTACATTTCCATATTATTACTTTTTAAAAGATATTGGTATCACCACATCTCAGTACAGATCGGTACACTTCGCACGCCTTACAGAACTTTCTAGAGAACTTCCACTTCTTACGAAGTGTTCCTCCGCGAAGTGATATTTAAATCATTATTAAGACGTATAGCTTTATAAAGTGAGAAATGTGTTAAATTGTCTTAATTTAAAGATGCAGTCGTAAAATAATCACGACTATCAGATTTGTGTTATAATAAAATAATAATAATAAATTTGTTAATATTTTTGTGCCATGTTTTTTCAAATGTGCCAATACAAAAATCAAGTGCCATATTGTATAGAAAAATTAACTGCATTACTTGCCATGATATTATATTAAGCGTGCTTTATAATTGTAGTGATATTTGAGAACATTGCAATATTTCTTTTTTAAACAGTTACATTGTAGAATAGATATCAGATATATTTCAGTAACTAATGTATATAACTTAAATGTAAAATTAATAAATATAAATAGATATGAAAACAATTAGTGTTTTTCTTCGTTGAAAACAAATATTATTCGATTCAAAACCTAATGACATTGTTTCTGAACACGCTACTATTTTGCAATAATTGTAACACAGAAATTAATAAAATTACAATCGAATAAAATCAATGGTAGCTATAAAATAAATAATAGCCAATAATAATATGTAGCTATAAATTTCTTGTTCTCGTATAAAGAAAATTTATTATAATATCGCATAATCACAATGTAAGCGTCAGTATTATTTAGTTTAAGCGGAATTGTAAAATAATTAAATTATTATTATAATGTTGAATTTATTGTAAATATATAATAACGAAACATGTTTACCATTGCAGTATTCGACCAAACATTTGTGAACAGTGTTTTCTCGTGTCTTTAGTAAAATAAGTATTTGTAAATAAAACGTTTAATATAGCAATAATAATATGATATTACATGAAAATTTCAAAATTTTTACGCTAATGTAGTAATCTACACACACTCAACAGTACGGTACTAATTTGTAATGTAGCTGTAAATATTTACAATTATTATGTACCTGTGTTATTTTTGAATTTGGTGAAATTACCAAAGCGTTGAAACAAATCTGTTAAATCGAATCCTCAATATGAATGTATTAAAAAATCGGTAAATAAAAATATGACTATTACAACACATTAACAATAATAAAAAATTAAATAATTATATTTTAAATTAAAATTAAAATAAGCATATTCATTATTTATTCAGGTAAATGTACACATATTTACATATTGTACATGCTTACGAAGTTTTCGCTATTTCCTTTTTTAAACCTCTGTTAAACCTCTGGTCAGGTTTAAAACGTATTTCCTCAAGACATCAATTAGTATCGCTCCCTTACACACTATAATCGGAAAGACCATAGCTCAATATATATTTAAATTCATTACTTTCATTAAATATATGTATATGTAAATACACCGGTTAATTAAATATCTTCAGATATTTCGTTAAAATCTAAATTTAATTTACTTCACAATAAATGAAGATACACTAAGCTGACTTATTACTTATTTCTACTATAAATTCTTTGAATCAATTAATTTAAATGTATATGAACAAGGGTCTCGGAGTCTCGTATTGTTAATACCTAAACAAAAATTATATGTTCTCTATACACAACCCTACTGGGTTTTATTTTCAATGTTAAAGTTTCATAACGTTCTTTTATTTATATAACTGATGCAAACATATATTAATATGAATATGATTAAATGATATTAGGAATATAATAATGCAATGATTGTTGTGCCCGTAGCAACGCGCCATGTTTGTATATACGCGAGAGAGAGGGGGGGGGGGAGATATGATCACTGCACTATGCACGATTCGTGGAATTGTTGGCGCGACGTACCATAGTATACATATGTAACTATCTTCATGTATCTAATGTTAGTACACGACTAGCTGTTTGAATCATTGACGAATAAACCATAATGTACGGAAATCTTTGTATTTTATTTAACCAAACTTTTTTTATAAGTGAAATGTTTACAAGTTTCCTACACAAAAAATTTTTTTTAATTTTTTTTGGACAATAAAAATCGCATTCTTGACGACGAATAATGTAAACGGAATTTAACATCCGTTAAATAGTCCACGCAAGCGGTTTTCTTTTTATTCCTTTACCTATCCAGTACAAGGCTTTTAACTTGAACCTTTTTGATCAAATAAGGGATTATTAAAATTCGTACATAATAAGCCGCAGACAACTGTTGCCAAACATGCACAGACAAATAAGAAGCATGCAGTAGAATTAAGAATCTTTCCCTTTTTGTAATCGGCTTTAAAAACCGGTACGACCCTCCATCGACCAAATGAAAAGAGTTTTCTGTACTCCTACAAACATTAGAGCTTTAAATCTTAGCATGTCAATTTTTAACACAGGACGAGTCAGGCAGCAATTAATAAAGCAGCCAGAACTACTTTATATTTTTATCATCATCATGGGATGCATGAAAGGAGCCTCTTCTAACAGTATCTGACTAACACAGTGCCCTGTGATCACCCTGGACATTACGACTAATCCTTTCACCATGATGGCTGGATGGATTCTTTACCTATGATCTTCTGATCATCATTAGAATCAGCTTGTCTTAGTCCATAGCTCGACTAAGGTCTTCCCAAATAATCACCATAGTTCCCTGTCATCTACGTCAATATAAGATATTAGTAATACTTACGAATAGAAACTTCGATTATATTCTACCATTTAACGCCAAAAAGAAAAACCAATATGTACCTACCATAAAGGTGACTGAAAGTAGTGTCTTATATTTTGAGTTCTATAACATTTTAGAACAATTCACACATAACAGTATGATCCCAAAATTAAGCACATGTACTTTGGCAACCGAGTAACCGATAAGTTGAAGAAAATTTTAACAACGAGATACAAATACCAGCTTTAAATGAGAATCTAAACCAACTACATATAAGCAATCACGTTATTGAACCACAAGATCATGAGCCCAAGTCAATATGCGTATGCGTATGCGAAAATGTAAAAGGTCATAAGTACAATAGTACTCGAATATACAATACGAATTCTAAAAAAAAAGAAAGTAAAATCACGTAATCTTTAAAGAGGTAGTCAGAGGCGTGTAATCCACCACCACTATACACCAGTTACATTTATGTAATTGGGGATGAGCCATATACCGGGCCCAAATTTAAACTCCGATTCACTACTAGAAATTTCTATAAGAAATTCTAATAATTTGTTTTTATATTCTTCGTACAGATTAACTGCAACCTAATATGTGCATAAAGAGGCTCAGATTTTAAACATCATTCATTTTATTCTGAGACGCAAGCCTTACTAAACAGTGGGTAAATTGATAATGATGATATTTCTGAATTTCGATAATGTACCTAATGGAATATGAGATATTATATTGATTAAGTAAAAAATTTAAGACAGGAAAAGCGTTATATAGGACCAATTTACTTTTTTGAGGGAAGTGAATCCATAATTTTCATCAGTTCCGCTTTTGTTCCACTGTTGCACACGGGGCTCCGTCTGTTCAGAACGAAAATTATAAGGATTGTTTTACCTTACACTATGTTTAGTAAGCCTTACATAAACCGCGGGGACCAGAAAGTCATCGAGAACACATTATAAATACCAAACTTACTAATTCGAAAAAACAATCTGGAGCATACATGTATGTCAAAACGAAATTAAAAAATATATTGAGTTCGGTTTATAATATAGAGTTCAGTTTATATTTTTATCAAAAGCCTAATATTAGAATAGGTATGATGTTAAACCTTACAAAATAATACTGTTATTATCAACTTAAATAAATAGAACTTAGATATTCTACGTTAGACACAACAATCGTAATCCTATTAAAATCAATCAGTTGTGACAGCAATATACTTATTTCTTTTTCTTCACGATGATTTCCATTGGTATTCTAGCGAGGACTGCTAGGACATAATTTGCAATACATAATATACTATAGTACATTAAAAATATCATACCAGAATCTCAGAACTCTTTAGTACGAAATCTTCAGATCATAACAATAACAACTCTATATCTTACAGTTAAAACAACTTGCAGTTAATCATAACAATTGTCGACGAAACGAGAACAACACTCGTAAATAATCTCGCCGATATATTTATGTGTAAACTTTTAACATCAGTGTATATTATTATGCTTTTACTAATTACTTACAGTATTATTTACAATACCAAGGTAAGATTCAAGTTGAATTTTCATTGGATACTTGAGTGTAAGTCAAGAAACATATTTCATAAACATTAGTATCCAAGAACAACTCTCATAAATAGTAACGTTGATGTGTTTATGTTAGAAGTTTCTTCTTGCTTTTCCTTCATATTAATTACTTTGGTATTTAAACGCCAACTTGTATATAACAAGAGAAATTTTGAATGACAATGAAAGTATCTGTTGTTTTCTGTTTTTGTTTGTGGCTGAAAGAATAAGCAGTTTTAAATCTTAGCGCTTCTGTATGTAACATTATTTAATTTTATATTCATAAAGTTTATCAAAACTAAACTCTTTTGATGAATTGCGAATGTCACCTATGTTGGCAAATGAAACAAAAATATGTTTTATGTTATGATTAAGTCGCATGTAATGATTAATTTGTGTCTCAGAAATTATTTTAGCAACATAATAGTAATGAAGAAAAATATTATAAACGTCCACATAATATCACGTCTGTGTTCCCCGACGAGGTAGGCAGAGGGATGTAGTAAGCCCCCAAGTTTCACAAGTTAAGAGTACCTACTTCAATAAATTAAATAATTAACGTCAAAATAATTAAATTTTATGCAATAATGGGTAAATAAGTAAATAATATGTTCGTTGTTGGTCTGATGGCCATACTCGTATATGTGCGATACTGGTGCCATCATTCTGATATTAGATTTAGTTAATGTATCTTCCTATTTTGTCTTAGGTGTTTTAGTCTGAACATGAACTTGAAAACGTCGGAAGCCTATTTGATTTCATTATTCAATCAATTAACTTTATCATATTTTCATGTTTAACTAATTTTGGTAATTGATGGATACAAATAATGTTAAAATTTATTTATAATTAATTAACAGCTAATTAAATGATTTGTTGTAAATGTAATGATGTCCCTTTTTATTATATGTCTCTAAATTAAACAGATAGTTTATACTTACAAGCCAAGACAAGACAGATATTTTTTAGAAATATAACAAAACTTGAATTTTATGTTTTATTGCATACTCGAAATAAAAACGACATGAGGATGTAAAAAAATATATTTATTATCGCCTTCAAACCACAGCACAGCTTTTTAAATAGACATATGTTCCCATGAATTTTATTGATGGTAACATAATTATCCTTTCAGCGACTTTAAATGTAATCCTAATTCCAAAATTGCCACAACGCCTACAACAAGTCCGCCAGGCGCACATTCCGGCGCACCGCGTTGTTGTAGCCTTCGCGGTACTGGTAGTACACGTTACTAGCGGAAATGACGTCGGCCACTGCACCTGGTGACGAAAAATGTATTTTTATTAAACAAATATATTAGAACTTTGACCATACACGAACGCACTAACGTACATTAAACGTAACATCATGGCTGTAATCGACGAAAAGGTAGGCAGAGGAATGTAGTACCCTCCCACGATTCACCAGTTACGTT
>DWEJ01002382.1:0-11549 GCA_018245835.1 Mysoria sejanus stolli | reverse complement strand
GTATTGTAACAAAACTGCTACACGGGCCAAGAATTTAAAGAAGACTTATTACCACAATCAAAATTAAAAATAATCTGTATGATAAATTACGAACGCACTACATTGTATGTATTAGGTAAATTAAGAGGAAAATTACAGTGGCATTTTAAAAACTCGCCTCTGCATACCTCATGCGAAACGGATTAGCCGAGCCGAAACTATAATGCTAATACAAACAAATAGAATGGCGAGAGAACGAAACGAAAATTGAACGGAGCGTTGATAAAATAAGAGAATTTAGGAGTAGAACGTGAGGAATGAGACATCGACGCAAGAGTGCAGAGGCGTTGGAGCAGCTGACACCTGTCATCGCGCAATTTATTAGTCGCTCCGAAATAACAGAGTCAGTGAACGTTCAAACAAAATGAAGAGACACAACGCTCTATTAACGACACATCCTCGGGGTGCGCCGCTAACAGGCACGCAATTAAATTCACAATGTGCGTCCCGATGCATACGAAAAAATTACACGCTTCGATTTAGCAATTCCGCACGTTGTAATTATCGAATTTTAATGCACAATTAAAAACGCTATCGCTTTACGACTTCTGATGAACTGTTCCTCCGTTTGTTTTCATCTTTTTTAAGGACGTTATAAGCGTCGAATTTGTTTACCTGTTATGTATTATATACCTATGTGGAATTACCAAATTAACTACGAAACAGCTTAATTGATTTCTGTTTATCGCCTTTTATCGGCCCGGTTGTAAATTTGGACATGTAACGGTGTTTCCAATTCGAGAATGAGTAATGCGATCTTATTTGTCAGCGGTTTGATGTATGGTCTAGTTTCAAGTGTGGATGCCACACGCAAAAGAGACGATAGTATCTTCGCCTGTATCGAGTTCGCTTCATTCTGATGCGGTGTTCTAACGCTTAATATCTGTCGACGTGTGTTTGCGTCACCGCGACTGCAATGATAATAAATTACCTCTTATTTTAGAAATCCTCATTCACTGCCGTCTCGTATCCATAAGAAAGTATCATTTACATCGCCGGTACACATTTCTCGTAATGACATTTGATGACTAATTGTTTACAGGTCCGCGATTGAGATTAATCGTAGCCACTTCCCTTTTCAATTCCTTTTATTTTGACGTTACTACTTTTTGAGCTACTGTATTTTTGTGTTCACAGTTTAAAATGTCTCGATTCATTTATACTTCCCAGATCATTTTATCAACGTGCACGGTGTAATCAAAAGTTAAGTTTACGTTTATTTAATCGCTTTGTTTATTACGCATGTAATCCGAAGTGCAATACAACGTTAACTCGTGATCTACCCGCTCCGTTTTCATGATATATATCAACATGGGTTAAGTGCTGTTGACAGACCAGAGACACGTTTATAATATTGGATATATATTATACTTTCTAAGGCAAGAATTCTCACAAAATATATGAATAAGGTCTATCTTTTTAATATTTGACACGGAATAATAGATCTCATAGCGAAACGTTTGTGTCAGTCTCAAGAAGTACACCTACAAGGTTTTTTTTTTATTTTAATCGTTTCTGACTTCGATTGATATTTTTTTTAATCAATACTCGTAGCATAATCATTGGCGTTTTTTATTTCTAATAAGTGTTTTATACCGGTACGGTTAAAGTTGATAATGTTTCCATTAGTGAGTAGACAGCGGATGTAATAGCGTAACCAAACACACGTTGGCTTTAACGTGAATTATCGGTTCGGAGGGCGGTCGCGGGCTGCGCTCGGGCAGTTATTACCCATCTCATCTTTGTACACTCGTGGGCCATACATGATGGGATATTAAAGTTATTACCAACGGCGAAATTGGTTGAGCGACCGCTGAGGAAGCTGCCCACCGATACCTATTAGCGGTATTACATATTTCATACGATCCACCGGCGATCGACCATTATGGATGCATTAAAACGCTGTCTCGCAGCCTCCCAGCCATGGGAATATGTACTGGCCTCACGTTTATCTACGTTTTTTACAATTTAGTAGACGATTTCGGTTCGCGGGAGCGATCGACTCAGGTACATTATGGGCACGGTACAAATTCAGGACTTTTAATGCTCTATTACGAGTTTTTTCTACGTACTCTTTGTGCTTTGCATGATTTATAGCTAATTGGCCTAAACACACACGTGGGGTATTTTTGACACTTAAATAAATATGACATGTAATTAAAAGCAATTTGTTCTATTGTAGAAGTTTACTCTCTCTAACATCGCGTCTAAATGTTTTGTTACGAATAGTCTAATATTTAATTTAAACTTGAAATTCTTAAATTAAGTAAACACACGTGGAAATAGGGCCGTTGTAGCTTTTAAATACTCCATGGATATGGTAAAAAAGAAGATGATGCACTTTTGTGATATTTCCATTTAAAATTTGTTTGATACTGATGTTACATCACTTACGTAGAGAACCTTTCTATATCAAAAACGTATTTGAAATTGACCTGTACTCACTGCAGACCGCTCTAAAACTCATAAATATACGTAATAATTTATTTTGTTATGATGCTTGCGCACTAGCCTGAATTCGGTCATAACATGGGAAATCTTGATGGACCCTAATTGTCCTCTTTAAGTACTTATGCGCCATAAAATAATCTTTGTAATCTTCACAATAAATGCAAGCAACATTTCGCTGTTTACGCTTATTCCGGTAATAATGATGGATACTGATAATTTCGACGGTATACACCGACCACGCCTGGCACACATTTTATAAGTAAATTACAGAGATTACCGACTGTCATAATCTCTTAGCGTTCGCATCAAACTTCTTAATAATATTTTTACGTGTGATTAATTTTATTTTTCCTTTGTTTCAGGACCCCTTCACGGTAAGAAAGGCGCCTGTTTTTTTCGGTACAGATTAGGCTCAATTTGTTAACAATCCTAATTTGACGTTAGATTTGCATACGTTGACGTGTTCTCACGTTGACGCTACTCCAACTTGTCCGCTGTCAAAATATGACACGAACAAGCATAGCAAGGTTAGGAAGGGCTTAACTGTGCCCGCGAATTGCGCTTAGTTGCCTAATGCCCTAAATCTGTAATTACATCTGTATATAATCACAGTGCATTGGTGATGTTCAATGTTGGTGTAGATAATATTTTTAAGTTTAAAATGTATTTAGGCAATGATTGAAATTAAAATCTGTATAATGCGAATGATCAAGGTCAATAAAAATTTTTGCATGCATGTGGCATGTGGTCTTTAAATAGTAAAAAGGTGTAATGAAAAATTTAAGTTTATGAAAAGCATTTATTTATTTATTTTTACTTTGACAATTTATTTCTGCCACACGAGGTCAAGTTCATAGCATATTAAAAATATTGTCTGAATTTTCAATATTAAATAAATCAAATAGACGTATGCCGGATGGTAGTATGAACTATATCTTACATTGACGACAGTCACTGCGTCGCGCGCTCTGGATTTGGCCTGAGCTTTAATGATCCTCTTTTAATTTCATTCAGCAAGAGATTATGTAATCAAAGGTACAAAAGTAGAATTACCAGTATTGTAACTGTCATTTCTGAATTTAATTCGCATGTCTGTTCTGTCTTCCCGGTAACTCCGGCTGCCGTCGTCCATTGGCGTACAGGGTGTAAGTATGTAATTTTAATTACAGAATGACGCACACTAGCACAACGGAGATAATAGAATCAATTCGATAAGCTTACGTCAAGTGAGCATGGCTGATCACACACACACACAGACGCGCACATAGCTACATATCTCGGTTGACAAGACGATAATTAGTCGTGTTGAAGACGCATCGTTCCGCGGATCCTAATTGACGTACATGCAAACGCAATCAATATGACGTGGTAGCGGATGTTGCTCACACCGGGACAAGCGCTGGCAGCCACTCCGATGATTATAGCTGTCGTTGTCACGTTCAGAACTCTCCGCCCGCACTTGTGGTCACCCTTATACCGTTTCGTCACGGCAAATAACGTATCTTTGAATAACAATTACAATCACTCCGTATGATCAAACCAGACATGGATTTTACACACAATTTATATTTAACGTACATGGATATCTCAGCTCCTGCTTTTGCGCATATGTACCTACCATCGCTTCTGTAAACATGAAGCTTGAATTGAAAAGATTCACAAAAAAAGATAACCCCACTGAGTTTCTTGTTAGTTCTTGATTCTCAGTTGTGGGCGCGGTACGACCTAACGTAAAATTATCTATAATGACGTTTATATGTGATTGCAAATCCTATATAAATAAATTATTTTGACTTTGACTATATATTTTGGCAACTGCTAACACATTTTTTTACTTAAAGACGGATTATCATTGTTATAATTAGAGACTACGGGGTCAATAAAAAAATATTTTACCCAACGTTTGCGGCAAAGTAAAATTGCACTAGTACCTATTATAACAATGGATATCCATAATGTTACATATTAAGGCATCAAATTTTTATTAGTGTCTATTAAATTTCACCTCACATAAAACGTGTTTATTATAAATTAATTACCATTATCTGTACCTATTCCTATATCGGTATAAATATTGTATTTTTTATAGTTATATTCGAGTTTAAATATTCTCCAAGTCTAACATCCAAAGTCTAACTCAGTGCCAAAAGTGTATAGATATTTTTATATATAATCTAATCAATAATTTACAGTGACATTGATTAATTTTTAATATCACCCACCAGGCATATCCGACATGTGTTGTCAAGAGATTACATTGATTATCATTTGTAATAAGATACCAGATAATAGTGGCTTTCGACAAGAATTATAATGGAACACTCATCAAGATATACAATCGATACTTTGCACGTGACTTTTCGTTTATTCGAATGTAAACAATTTTAATAAGGCGTGATCAGTAGTAAGGTACGTTTTCGATTAAGACTGCTTAATAACGAATAAAAGAGCATCGGCATTTTGATGAGATATAAATAGTGATGGATATAATGTAACAATATAGACATTTGACTGGTCCGTTGGTGCAGAGGTTAGTGAACCTGACTGTTGCGCTGGGGGTCGTGGGTTCGAATCCCACCCAGAATTAATATTTGTGTGATGAGCACAGGTATTTGTTCTGTGTCTGGGTGTAAAAAAATATATCTATTTAAGTATATATTTATATGTATATATTTAGTTTATCAGTCGTCTGGTTACCATACCACAAGCTCTATACGCTTAGTTTGGGATCAAATGGCCGTGTGTGGAGATGTCCTAAGATATTTATATTTATATTTATTTATATTTTACTCTTTTTTAAATATAGACATTTTAAACTTGGTAGGATATTTGTACGGACTCGTCGTGTCCGTGTGCCGTACGCCGTTACTCCGTACGTACAGTTCTGCAAAAAGTTTCTCGAAATTCTATCCCATCGCTTGCACAGCAAAACTTGGCAAAAACAGCGTAAAGAAAGCTTACAGTGTTATTTTGTAAGATATATTTCGAATGACATGAAATGATCCGTGTAATCTGATTTTATCATTACTTTTTCATTATTTCAACGCGTTTTTTCATCGTTATCGAGTAATTGGTGTCATCAGTATTTGAAAATCCTTATTTCAGAGTATATTAGAACTAAGTTTTTAAGAATACTTTTAGCCTAAAATGTCAATATAATCTAGATTTTCACATTAAGCTTAATATCTCCACGTTTTGAAAAATGTATGGTTGTCCCAGCCAGTGTATAAGTTAACACATAGACTGGATTCTCGCCCGGCGGCAGAACACAATATTGCTTTTAAATGTCCAAAATAAATTGACCTACAATTTACACATTTACACTACCAAGTGGACGGAAGTGAAGTTTTATTAAGCTCTAAAATAAATATTTGAAAATTTATTTTAGTATGAATTTAGTTAGAGCGGTAATGATACACGAAAACCTTGAGCGGGTTTTAAAGTTGATAATTTGGTAATGTGAACGCTAATGTTCAATAGAAAACACAGCTTAGTAAATAATGTTTTTTAATATTTGCTAGTTTCAAATTTTCACATTACTAGTAGGAGATATTATCCTATTAGTGTGTTTTATTAACTAAAATGTTTCTTCAATTATTGTATCTGAATGAAATCATTGCATTCTAATTTCCGGGTATCTTATGCTAGGAAATGAAATTTTAAATGCACATAAATTCATGCCTTTCGAAATTGATGGAGTGCTAATTGGCTTCTTGAAAACAATTTACTAATTATCTCCTATAACGTTCCTGGTAAGGTCCCCGAGATGATGACTCTATGGTTCCCTTAGATCGCTAGGCACGAGGCCGAGATTGATGGTTTAAATCTGAACGCTTTTAAAGTCTATATTTGTCGAATTGCCTGTCTTTTTTATACATTATACAAGTTTAAAAACAAATTATATAGTTTTTATAATATACAATAATATCACTTTGTTTATTTTAATGCAGTTTATGTAACGAAAAAATTTTTTTTTCTTTTTTTTATGCAGCTTACAGTTTGCGAGTTTACAGTTTAATCCGGTACGTATACAGTGATACAACAGTAATTATGTGAAGCATTGTCTGCCGAGCAAGGTGGAACGTGTGTTACGGCATACATCGCCCACCCCCCGTCTGTATGACAAAACTAAACAAAAAAATTAGATTGCAAAAGTGTGTGAAGATTAAGTTATGAACTGACAGTTGTTGTTCGAACATGAAACCAATTAACGTTGGTGTACCTCAAAGGTCTTTCGTGTCTCCTAAGCTGTTTATCCTGAATATCTAAGACATGTTACAGTATGTATGCTGCATTGCTATGCGGACGACAATACCGGTGATACGTTTCACAATGCTCGTACCACGCAACTTTCAGACAGTTGTGAAAAAGGAAAAAAGCCAGCACTAGACTGCTGTTCTTCTGTGTGTTCTGACGGTTTGTAACGTTCCTTCTGTGACATTGGCGGAACGCTGATGTATGACGCTAAAAAGCTCGCGTTCAAACCGTGCAACACATTGGCAACACGTCCGAGGTTGCAAATTTACATAAAATGCGATCCTCATTAATAATCGGACGGCCCGTCTGCCTGTTTCGTAGGCTTAGAATTATAAAAAACAGACCAAACTTATTGTCTTACCCTCGACCGGAAAGCTCGTCTTGTTTTAAATTTGTCTCAAATGTTATAGTCAAAAGAGAGAGGAGATTTATATCGGGCAAATTATAAAGCTTTGCTTTGTGCACGAACCACGTAATCCTGTTTTAAATTTATTAGCTTAGCCTGCGATAAATTAGTAAATTCGTTTCCGGGCCGAACGGGAAACATTGTCCGGCTAAGATTTTCGTTTTAAGGACTTTAAAAGGATTATCTGCGGCCAAATTGGATTTTTGCTCTAAGTGTCCTCGAGATACGAATCTTGAAATTGCCATTTACATATTTAACAAAATCCGAAACTATTGTGACGGCGAATAAAATTTTGACATTTAAAAAAATAACACTTGCTGACATAATTATATACATAGAGATCTTTCAGTTTAAAAATAAAAGTCACTCAACTAAAATTCATTTTTAGAATGTGCGCGTTGTGTGCGTGCAGCGATTTTATTTGAAGCATTGAAGAAGGATTTGCCCGTACTCGTCCACATTAAGTAAATTTATATGCATTTCAAATGGTTGGTAATATAATACAGCTCGCAATCGAATACGACAAACAAGAACCACACTACGCCACTACTTCGCATCAGCTGACCACTTGAACGGAGCCACGAAATTTCTCCAGGACACATCGAAACGATTATGTACTTGCAAAAAATGTGACGAGTCTGCTTGCGTTCTTACTACAAAGCATTCACGTGATATTATTGAAAGTTGATAATAACCACACTCCTTTGTCTGTATTTAAAATTTCAAGTCGATTTTAATGGATACAAAATATGTTCATGTTGTTTATACGAAACAATTGATTTTATTATCTCTATTGAAAATAAGATAAAGTTTATATTATTTACATAATGAATGATTTACTAAAAGTAAAAATAACAAATACGCCAATAATAATCATAAATTATAATAATATTCTTAACGTCATTATAATATTAATATTTCATAATTGCAGACGATAATAGCAATACATAAAGGTCGAACTAAGGTTATAATGTCAGTATGTTTAGATTCTGCTACAAAAAGAAAACATTAAACACTAAATGATGGTATCTACTTATTATTTTTTAATGTATATTTTTATTCTGTTCCCGCATGCTCCGCTACTCGCCGCTGTGACCCGTCAACGTGCAGTATGTAAGTATACCAAGTTCGTTTATTCTTCGTTTAAATAATGTCAAAATAAATAACTCGCCGACCACCGTGCCGTAACAGTAACCATCCTCTATCCTAATTAGTATCAAAAGCTATTAACTAAGTGGCCGTGCGTAAATCTAACACATTTATCTCGTCCTCAATCGTTTTTGTTACATTATAAATTGAAATATCTTGCACTGTAATCTCGCGAGACACCCCGCCACGACGCAAGTAAGTACCTACTGCGCACACAATTAAAGGAAATTCCGTAAAAGTTTAATTGGCGACCGTTTTATCTAAGCATTTCCATTTTTATTGTAGCTTTTTATTATTACAGTCTATTTGAACACGTAAAGTTAGGTAGTGTCGCTAATGGGAAGCTGTTTACGGTTTGAGCGTGTTTTTTATTCGATTGGCAAAGAAAATTTTAAAATTATCTTCGTTTCAGTTCAACCGCCATGATACAATGGTGGCTATTCCCTACAATCGGACATTACCGCTGGTTGGGGAAAAATACTTTTCGTTTTTAATGTTAGTTCAACTTGATACCAACAGTGTGTCTATTTATATGCTTCACTATATTTCTACTCGTATAAAATAGTTGTTTCTATTTTATAAACCTAGATATTAGTAGTGTGGGAGAGAGAGCTTTTAAATAAATATACCTGTTGTATACCCGCTCAATGTACAAATTTAATACCGTTACGACTGCGCGAATATTGGAAATAGTCGTTTGGATTGCTACACGGCATCGAAAATGCCACTGCCATTATTGGCCACAGTCGAAGGTGTAGTAGGGTTATAGGTAGGTACGTGGAAAATCGCACCGGCCGGCGTTCTCGGTAAATTAACGTTTCCCCAGGGGCCAATATTTCTCCGGGCGACGTCGAACCTAGGAACGCCCGCCACTAACAACCCCACTGAATCAGCGGCGATCACGCCTACACCTTGTATGTACGCCGATTGGTAACTTACCCCCGGAAACAGTTATATCACGTTCCGCGCCGAACCTCGGTTATCTCTGTATTTTCGTTTCTAAATATTCGACATCAGAATTGGTTACAAAAAAGTATATTTTCTACATATTACACAATGCAGATCTTCAAAGGAATGTGTGCTGCTGTAGATATGCTGTCATTAATCCTAAATGGATGTATTATAGTAGTGTCATTAGCTTTTTACTCTTAATACAATAAGTTAAATATGTCAGATCTGATATATATTTTTCACAAGGAAACTGAAGAACGAACACCAGCAGGAATATAAGTAGCCAGATATTATGAGACTTGGCACTGAACAAGTGATTTATGTGTTATTTGAAATGTGTGTAAAGTTGTGTTAACTCGTGTAGAAAATTTTGTAATTATTTCCAAGTTCTCGTGATTCATATCGCGACCTGATTAGCTTGAAATTATTCAAACATTTTATTTTTTCAAATTGGTCGGTCGTGTCGTGCAAAGTCAGAGACTTTGTTTTTACGATATTTTTACTAGTAATTATTTTACTATTTTTTAGTACCATAATAACTTTTATTTACCTATATCCGTACAAATAGTAGTACATTAGGTAATTAGGTGAAAATAATGATAGTAAAATTTAATACATTAAATTTATTGCAAGGGTTTTTGAGAACAATAAACCGAACCAACTCAACAACTAACTTCCAGTTTCTAAACGTACGTTTATTAACTTATAAATAAAATGGCGATCCCTTAAAACATTTAATGCTCTGGCCGCCATAACGTTTAAAAAAATTAAAATGACCAATGATGACCGGCAACTTAATTCTTATAACTATGCTAATAACACCTACCTTCACAAAAATATAATCTTTAATCTGAATGCAAATCATCCTAATACGTTCCGATTATGAAGAGCTGTAATTTCGACATTATATTGTCCATCAGGGTGTTTTACATAAATGAAAATAAAAAGCCGGCAATCATGTAATTTGTTCCTCGACCTACTAATATCGTCTCATGACGTATTCTGTTTTGTGTACCGTTCGTTAAACATTTATGTCATGACTATTTAGGTCGTACGTAATTTGATTTGTTTTAGTCAGTAGCTTTGTATTTTGAAGCCTATATATCTAGGAGGATGCGGGAAAAGGCTGGTGAATATGATCTTGATGGTGATTTGTTTCCTTTCATATAAGAGACATTTAAACACCAACACGATACGCGCCAGCCACGGTTACTGACTGGCCCGCTGGTCCAGCGTTCAGTGAACCAAAATACTGAGCGGGGGTCGTGGGTTCGCTTCCAGCCAAGAGAAATAGTTAGGAGGGAAATAAAAAACAGGAAAATTATCTATACAACTGGATATTTATATGTATGTTGGTCTTCTGCTTACCGCCAACAATCTTTCTTGATAGTTACTTTGGCAGATCGAGTTTTGTATTTGTTTTATTTGCAGAATAATAACCGCATTATAGCGAAAAGGAAGGAAATATGTGATTAATGACATCCTTCCTACAAGAAGTTCAGTGTTTTATGTTGTAGAATATGGATTCAAAGTAAAAATGAACATGTTTTACGGTGTCATCAGGTTGTTATTGTCTTACAATAATCATTAGTATGTTATTATAAAGGGTATGTTTGTTATTTATTCTGTCATATTTTCTGCGGCGATTCTTAGGCGAAACCACGTAGGTACATATTTGTAGCTTGTAACTGTAATGTGCTTCTGAATTTTGAATGTATCTAATAATGAAGGAACATCATGTCAACTGAAATATTATAGACTATATACTTTATTTCCTTGTTAAGTGATTATTAAAATAATTTAAACATATATTCTAATACCATTATTAACGGAAATGCTCTTATTATAGGTATGCAAGTTATTAAACGTAATCCTAATACGCTTAGGAATTATAATTGGTTCCTTATTACATGTAATACTTTGAATGGACAGATTTTAAAATTGATAAAGTTGGCCACATTTAATTATAATATTGAATACCGATGATCAGGAACCGGTCTAATTTGCTAGCAAAAACGAACAGATGTTTTATGGTTTGCGTATAATTTAAATACTTAAACTCGATGAAGTCTGATGACTCAGGTTGGTCGTGAGTACCTCGAGAGACTGGCTGCAATCCATAAATATCTAACCGCTGTGCAGTGATACTCTTTTCCAGCTTTTTATCTTATTTTTAATTGAATAGGACGAATTTCTATGCTAATTACAATTACATAGAGATATAAACGTAACTTCACGCCTGTAATCCCCGAAGAGGTAGGCAGAGGAATGCACAACATTCCCACGTTTCACCGGT
>DWEJ01002381.1:0-11550 GCA_018245835.1 Mysoria sejanus stolli | reverse complement strand
TTGTGAACCGTGATTACTAAAATTATTTTAAAACAACAAACGTAGTCGCGGTTTGGAAATAGTATAATATAAAATAATTAAATCGACACCTGTTTAATTATTATACAGTTATAATTTATCGTTGCTTTGGTATAAATAGAGGTAATTATATTATCATATACATACATTTACGTAAGTAACCAATGGATGTCCATGGTGGAGACCGTGTTTCAACAAGTTAATCCAAAATTTAAAAAATGTTTGACGTTTACACGATAAATGATTTAAACTTAAAATATTTTGTTTAATATTTTGTAAAAACAATTTAGTGAGAAATAAATGTCAAATAATAAGCAAATGTAAAATAATAAGCTGGAATAAAAAGATATTTACATAAGTATACATGTAAACATATGTCAGCTTGTCAGCCGTCTGGTTACCATAACACAGGCTCTCTTGATGATTTTTTTGGATCAGATCGACGAGCGTGCAGGTGTCCCAATAAACTATTGTTATTATAACCTTTGCCCCGTTGAAGTATCAACTTATCTTAATTAATCTCGGCTCGTATTTTGCTATATGTTAGGCCCATATCACGCTTGCTTTGCTCACTGCAGCATCCAGAAATCGCAAAGCTTAATAGCTGAAGTGGTGATAATTTCCGTGTTTTGTTTGCTAATGTTTTGAGTTTGAATTGCATCCAACCTATTAGACGTAAGTAGTCGAAATGTTGGACCGTGAATTCATAGGGCGAAAATACAACCACCACAATAGTGTACTCTAAAAGTAGCTGTCAAAATAATCAAGAACAGTTGTTTAAAAATCATCACGCCTGTAATCCCCGAAGGGGTAGGCTGAGAACTATAATGTACTCCCTACTACTTACTAGTGACGTTATACGTCCTAGCATGGAGCAGGTGGTGAGACTATTGCCATATGCTAGGGGGAAATCCCGGTTCTCAGCCACTGCTAAAATTTTTAAGAAAAAACTCGAATTAGAAAATTTCTCGGACCCTATGATCGGCAGTCGCAATCTTAACCACTCAATAAGTAGGGAGACACTTTGTTCTTTAACTTTTTAAAATTCTTTAACATTATTTTGAAAAAAATTACACAAGTATTTTTTTCTGGTCTCTATCATTAAACTACGAGCCAATTTTAATGCTGGGATAAACAAAAATCGACCAATTTTTTATTATTTGAATTAATAATACAAGTGTGTGTGACGCATGTAGGCGTATTTGAACTACAAAGTATATTTACACTAAGTAGAGTTTCTGGACGCTCACGTCTAAGATACGTGCTGTCGCAGGCTACACCATGCATGTGCAAAGACATATGCCTAAATTTACATAACTGAAGACATTTTATTATCATCTATTGTAAAAGAAAGTCGTCAAACAGTTACAATTTAGCTTCTAATTTTCGTTTTTCGTTAACCATTTAACCATTCCAATGTTGAATACAGATTCGTTCAGGTCTGGCTTGGATAATTGCTTACAACTCTCTTCATATTCAGATTGACAGACTTCACAGAGTCTAGAAAGTTCTCGAAAAATAACACGTACAAGTTTCTTCGCGGTAATTTCATTCAATGTCATAGCGAATGAGTTTTGAATATTAGATTCTTCATTAATAATTTTATCTGTTAACTAATTTTATTAATCGTGTCCGTGTCTATATTATTTAGCGTTTTCGAAAAAGGTTAAACATTTCTATAAACACTTATAAACAAGACAATAAGAATGGAAAAAATCATAACTAGCAAAAGTATCATTTAAAATCAAACGACTTGATTATAAATGATAAGTTATTCGAATAAAGGTGTCCCTGCTAAAATGGTTTAAAAGTAAACTTAATTTAAAATTGTGTGTAAATCGATAAAGTGATGGAGCATACGCGGTGATTTAATTAAAGAGGAAAATCCACAATGCTACATCGCAACAGATCTATTAAATCCATGGAAAACCTACCGTTGCAATGATAATTACCTTCACAAACCAAAACAAACACACACTGGCACATCACAACGAAAAACCGTCAAAAAAAACCGGCGCGAACGCGACTCGAACAGGTACGTCACTGTTATGTACCATCGATACCGGTAATTCTATCAATCGGCATCTAACAGTAACAACGATAACTGTATTCATAGCGGAGGGGAAAAACACGCGTCATTTTTATATGCATATGCGTGTATATATTTTTTCGTAAGTTTTTTTTCGTATCTGTCCGCGCGAACTAACGACGACCCCGCGCAAAGTCGGTACGACAACTAAAAACTGTGTACTGAAAACCCGTAGGCGTTGTGGGTCCGTGCGAGAGGGAAATACGGAGGCTTATAGGGGTGATAGCGATGGAAAATCGCTTTGTGGGCGTGTCGGAGTGGGCGGAGCTTAAGTTTGCATAAGCATAAGACTCGTTTGGCGAGGCGCGGTCGAACTGCCAGCTATATTTTATGTGGCCCGGCTAGTTTTTGCCCATGGTGCATTGTCTTGGCGTTTTTTAATCTGTGCATGATCTATGGTAGTGGATGGTATGTTTAGGTTTTGGATTTCGTAATTCTTAGGGTTGGTATGCGGGGTAACAATTATGTTATTACACTAAGCGAGATTTATGTAGAGTTTTCTTTTCGTTCAATTGAAACGTGTTTGCGAAATGGCTATATTATTGTAGAGGCTTGTTTGATTTATATTTTTATTGTATATTTTTTATGTGTAGTTTGTATTTCAATTTTAGAAATAAATAGAATTAGATTTGATTAATCTGTACAAATGCTAGTCTATTTTAAAAATGCAACATAGAATATAATAACTTTTCATGAAAATTATACATTATAGTTTTGTGCGAATTTGGCGTAAATTTTACCTTAATATACAATTATTTAATGTCATTACATTAATATACTTTCAATATACTTACTATTACTATTTCAACTTTACACTCTATATTTTAATAAATTTTGAAATAAATTTAAAATTTAATAATCGATCATTATTTTAGCGACTGGATGAGATCTGCTGTGAGAATTGAGTATTGTGGCATACCGTGGGAGGAGTCTACGACTATGTTCAACAGTGAAATGATAAAGGCTGATGTGATATTCATTATTTTTAATTTTTGCAACCACATTTTACAACCGTCACAATCACAACAATAATTATAATTGTATGGCTATAAAAACTGGGTACAAATTTAATAAGTGGATTGTGAGAGGTGTAATACACTCCTGTAATTACCCTTTTGGGTAACACATGCAATAATAGTTACTATGCACTGCAACATTGAGACTGTATATCCAATTGAGATTTTTTTTTATTTATTTAGCAATAGGCTTGAGTTTGACTGCTATCCCACCTGATAGAAAGCAAGATGCAGCGTAGGATGTAGGTTTTCAATCACAGCCTTTTCAATATAGGTCTTATATAATACAAACGACGTTACTCAAAAGCTTCTTTGACTTTAGTATACTGGATTTACTCATGACTCTGAATTTTTTCTGTGGAATTTCATTAAGTATTTCTAAATATATATAACTCAAAGGTGACTGACTGACATAGTCACCTGATCTATCAACGCACAGCCCAAACCACTGAACGGATCGGGCTGAAATTTGGCATGTAGGTAGATGTTATGATGTAGGCATCCGCTAAGAAAGGATTTTGATCAATTCTACCCGCAAGGGGATAAAATAGCGGATGAAATTTGTATGAAACTTTGTCAATTTTAAGCCGATCGGTCTGAGACTTTGCATGCATAAAGCTACTACGACGTAGGAATTCCCTAAGAAAGGATTTTTATAAATTTCGTCCCTTAAGAAATAAAATAAGGGATGAAAGTTTGTTTAAATCTTCTTAGATTTTCCACTGATTGAACTGATATTACGCGAAAGTTTGTAAGTATGGATGGATGTTTGTTACTCATTTAAGTAAAAACGCGAAAGTTTGTAAGTATGAATGGATGTTTGTTACTGTTTGACGTAAAAACTGATTTCCACCCGGGCGAAGCCGCGAGCACAGCTAGTATATTACAAGATTATTAACGATTTGCCTTGATATAATAAAATAAATCTTTATCGATAGTTATATGAATGTCCCTTTCTTTCAGAGCAAAAGTTAAAACGTAGTTACAGCAACAACGCGCACGAAGATCCCGCAGGATACGGGATTGAGAGCGGAGAGGGTCACGCGGGCATCGATGACGGCGCTCCCTGTGGACTTCTAGACAATAGGTTTGTGATAGAGAACATTGACGAGGCTTCTTCAGCGACACAAAGAGGACATTAACCCTTTTCGTCACTGAGAAGCAACGTTGAAAAAAACTCCCTAATTATCCTGTAGAGTTTTCTTTATTGCGTAGGTATATAATAGACAAATTTAAGTACAAAATTTCACTTCCCATTACTCTTCCTTACGGTTTGATTTTTTTTTAACGAGTAGTAAATAAAATGTGAGACGTTTTTTGTTTCAACATGAATAGTTCTTTTTAATGGCAATTTAAAAATTTAACAAAGTCCCACATAAATGATTTGGTAGATGACTTAATTAAAAATAACTATGTTTGTGTCACCAGCCATTTTCAATGTTAAAAAGTTAACACTGCAGACAAACTGTATCTCAGATTGGCAGTACGCTCACATAATCGTGTACAGTTCAATATAAATAAAAAATATAATAAAAAAAGCAATTTGTATATCGTTTTTAATGTTACATAATTACGTTATAATTCTCAGCGGCAGCCCAGAACATGTCTACGACCTGGATGGCCCTATTAACCACGAGCACCACAGAGGCGTCTCTACCTCCGTGAAGGCTGCCGCGGCTGCCTCCGCTTCGTCGTATAGTTAGCGACCGAAACCAACGTATAACGACACTGTTGAATGTTTCAACACCTGCCTCTCCTACGAAATACATCACTAGTACCCTTCTTATAATTGTAATGTTACACAAGAGTCTCCTCTCAAAATAAGAAGATTAGAAAATGAATGAGTGTATTAGTGTAACTTTAAAATTGTAGCTTCCATTGAATTTATAATCTGTGTACATAATGATTATTGTGTTTCGAATTTGATATTTCGAACGAAACAGCATGTATAAAGCGATTTGTTGTAGCACTGTTTGACCAATATGAAACAGTACGCAGCTTAAACTTACCATTAGGTACTTGCGCCTAAAAGTCGTGTCCTCGTATCGAATTCAAATTGCTTTATTTATGACTAGGTATAGCTACCACAGCTATAGCAGTGGACATAAGCTGGGATATAATCCCAGCTTATGTGGATTATTCCCGATTATTCGTAATTAGTAATTTTAAATTCTGACAATTTTTTAAGTTTTGCTTCAGGGTAAGTCAAAATAACCTAAGCAATCAAAATCAAAATGATCGAAAAGGAATTAAGCTTCCCTATAAAATGTTAGTACAGGCCGAACATATAAAAAATGGATTACAAGCTTTTCTAATGAGAGATATAGCTACAAGCATACTTAAGGATACACATTATTTGTTATAGAACACTTTCATTATATTTTATATCTCATAGCCCCACTAGCGCCATCTAGCGAACGACAGCGATAAGTACGAAACATAACTTTATTTCCCGAAATTTATAACAGAGCTTAATTATGATATGACTCATATAACTTACGTTCAAATAAATTTATGTTACGTTACGTTCAAATAAAATGTCGAAGAACTTTTAAGATGACTACTATTGACATAAATCATAGCCATTATTACAAGGTCAAATTATTATTTAATGCCTTAGAATATTGCTGTTTGGTATTGAAACATTCTGAGGGTTTGAAAACAACATCTGACTACGATTGTACGTTTACCCAACTGATATGTTATAAATTTATGATTTATTATGTATGATGTCATGAACAAAATAATAATTCTCTAAATGTATGTTATATTTATGTAATAGTATAAATAAAAACTTTTAGTTGTCACATTATGTAACATTTTTTCACATTCTTTATCCGTTATCCCAGGCCACTCAATTATTAACATTTGAAGGTGGAACTTTATTTAAAAATGGATTTCTTTTTTTATCACAAACTGTTGGCGCGAACTATCATCAATTTTTGGGTGATTTAGGTTGTTTTATTAGAAGTAATTGCTAGTTATTAAAATCGTAAAACCACTCCTGTAATCCGTAAAGAAATTGACAGAGGTGTGTAGTAAACTCTCCCTTTTCACCAGATATGGTTTCGTCCCATTGTGAAATAACAAATTGCGAAAGTGACATAATTGCGGAACACTGGGCATAAAGTTTAGACTCCGAGCTCTACTAGATCTTTCCACTAGACAGCCTTAGTCAGTTCATAAATAAAAATGTTTATTTTTTTGTCAATTTAATTATCACCATAAAAATATATTTATATAAGAATTTCATAAACAGGTAATTTAAAAGAAAACACCATGTACAGTTATCTCAATAAAGTTTTTATTTACAAATAATAAAAAAATATGTGACATGAGTCACAGTAACAAACCTACAGGTGTTCCATACTTACATGTATTTATGAAACGTTATTTTTACCAAAACAACAGAATCGCTTTCACGACCGGCTCCCACAGTTTAACATCGAGTCAAACGTGAGACTTTGAATTTATTATAATAAAAAGTAAAATAATTAACACTTTGAAAACAGGCAACCAAAGTACAGTCACAAACAAGTAACTTAAAATATATATATATTAAAACTCCATCGCTACAATAGTAGTAATTTATTATAACTTCGAATATATTTCCATTTTAGCCTACTTTATTATGCATTTAAAGTCTTCGTACAAACATATTTCCTAACTATGATAGAGTCACTTCCGAATTTAATTTCGAAAAAACAAAACAAACATTACAATTACGTGCAAAACATAACATGGCAACACAGAATGGAATCAATACCATTATCGCTTTGTCGATGCGAAAAAAAAACAAAACGTGCAAGCTTTTTCATGGCAACACTAAAAGCAATTACCGCGAAGGCTAGTTCCATGTAAAATTTAAAAAAAAACTCAAATTCAAACAGTTCAAATTTGATCGGGAAAAATTAAATAGATTCCGGAGGTATCGTAACTTAACACGTAACTTAAATATAGCCTAGGAGCTTTGTGTCCGCTATTGCCAGAGAAGTGACATCATATTTGTATCAATACATAGGCACGCACATAATACACTTATATACTAAACACACATCAACAAACTAAGACGTGAGCGGATAAAGGTGGTATATAATAATGTACCAACACGCCTATCATCCCTCAAGAGGTAGACATAAGAATGTAGTACTCTCTAACGCTTAAACAGTTACGTTTACAGCACACTATGGAATACGTGGTGAATTTATATAACATATTTTATATATAATTTTGTTTTTCTTTATATCATAAATGAAGGTGTCCTTCCAAATGTGTTATTCTTACAAAAAATTGAAATACGTATACAAACGATGATAAACAGTGTATAAAGTTTCAAATGAAAGGCAGTCAACAAAATGAATGAACCGCCTATTTTTGTACAATTAAATATTAGCAAGACGACCCCTTTATCAACTCACGTCTTCGAATAACAAATTAAATAACGGCCGAACAAAACGCCGTGCTTAAATTTTGGCTAAGAACATTAGCTAATAATAAAAATTGCGATTTTTTATCCAAGCGTTAGTTTATAGCAATGTGATGTTCGATTTGTTCTAAAACACCTCAAGATGGCACGCTCCCGAAAGCATCTTTCGAGATTTCACACATTGAAAATCTCGATATACATAAAATATATTGTGTTAATAAATGTTTTGAATGTAAATTTTTCCTAATAAAAATAATTGCACAATAATAATGCACGAGTTACAACTTTAAGTATGTTAAAAACATTATTTTTCACTAGGTGCTTCATTTAAGTAGAGGCAGGGCTAAGAGAAATTTATATATGTATTAAAAACATAATGACCACTACCAATCAATGTAAAGAAGGCTAAATTGTTAGATTTCTATTTACGTAATCTAATAATTGGGCATATAAACTTGTTCCTGTTGATAATAGTTCCCTTGAATATATTCATCAACAAAATAGTCCTAGTTATGTATTGCACATGCAAAAATTCAAACAGAATATATATTTGTATGTATAAAACTATAGCAAAAATCCTACTTTAAAATATATTTGTTTAAAAAATTTATATTATAACGATTAAAACATAGTAAAATGTGTTAAAAGATCACAGATCTTGTATGTTGATGTGATTAAACCTACAACGTGACACCACATAATGGCCTTAAAACTAATATTTGTAAGCCAGCAATAATAACTCTAAATTTAAAAAAAGTTACACACGACCCAGCCTTTCTTTAAAAAACAATAAACACACATCTGGCACTATAGACAGTGTCATCATTTAAAAATATAACAAAAAGAATCTGCCCTAGGAAACCATGACATACTTTTTAAATTTGGAATAACATATTTGATAGATAAAATTATGTTCGATATTTAAATATAAAAAAGAACGTGGCACAAACTTAAATAACGTAACATATTAAATAAGGAATAAAATATCTGCCAGTTCAAATGTTCGATATTTAAATATTTGTAATAGCGTGAATATTACATATCAAGAAACCAAACCGAGCACAAAGAACGACCATCTATAGCTTCAGAGGGTGGAGAAAAAAAAAACGATTGAAGATACGTAAGATGACAATACAAACTGTATACATATTGATACATTACAATAATATATCTGATAATATTAAAAATAGAATAACATGTTACAATCTAAACAAAAAAAATGCTTACGTTACTCGCTAGTTTAATGTGATTACAATATGATTTATTGGATAATATGTACAGGTTTTATATAATTTGTAAAAAAAAACTCGATCACTACACTAAAGTAAACGTCTAATCACGAGCCATTTAATTCGCAATAATAATAAGAGTGATGACGTCAACGCGCCGCGGGGTATTCAATTCCTCAAGGACGTATAATTTTGATACTTTCAACAACTGTCATTTTGTTTTTACCAAAATATATTCTCACATATGTTTGTGCGATATCGCTGCGGTACGCAGAAGAATTTTCGAAAAATATTTATTAATAGAGCACAGTGCATTCAGCTTACGGAAACTATCATTCGCCACATATCGTACCTACTTATATTAATTGTGAAATTTTATTACATAGTTTTTACATAAACCGCGTATTTATGCAACATTGGCATCGTACGAAAATACAACTTGAATATTTATTTCAAACAACACTAATTTAAAGTGAAATTTAAACAGTTTTATTGTTATAAATTTTGCTTATTAAAAAATAGCTTAAATTAAAGCTTCACCTAAGCCCAACAAAACAAATCAATACCAGGCTTAAGATCCACCGAGATGTTACAACATTTATTAAAATTCAATTCGATTCATAGATTTAGTTACAATTTGGTGCTAAAAATAAAAAAAATAAAGGCATAGAAAATATTTCGTATTTCATTATGTTCTCCCTAAGAAATATATATAACAATAAATTAAAATAATATTGTAAAAGTTATATTATTATGTCCTCGGTGTGTTCATGTGAGTAAAATACTTTGTAAAAAAGAAATATAAAATTGAGCATACATTTATTATGATCGGTTTAAAAAAAATAACTAGAATAAAAATGCATCAAAACATTTAAAATGCATAAACAAAAAATATATATATAATTTATTACATTAATTTATTTATAGTTTAAAAATAAATTTTATTTTTTGCAATACGAACGGAGTAAACCCTAACATAAACATTTGTTTTTATGCAAATAGCAATTTCATTTTATATTAAGTAGAAATGTTATATAAATATTAACGTAACTTCACACCTGTAGTCTTCAAAGAGGTAGGCAGAGGAATGCAGAACACTCCCACGATTCACCAGTTACGTTTACGTCCCACTACGAAATAGGTGATGAGTCTATTGCCATGCATCGGGCACATTTCCAGACTCCGAACCACTACTAGAAAATCTATATTAGATAAATTTTGTAGTTTTATATCAATATTTTTATAATAACTCATTTTTAAAAACAAATAAGAACATATAAGAACATATAAGAACAGTGATTTAAAAATGCTTAAGTTTAATTATTATTTATACTCTCTAAATATTTGCAAAATATATTTATTGACTAATTAGTCCCGGCAGTTTATTTAGGTTATAAAAATATATCATAACAATTTTTACTAAGGACAATCAATTCTTTAGTTTTTCTTTTATCTTCTCTTAATTATGATAATAGGTGTATGCACGTTAACTTATATATTATGGATGTACTTCCCTTGGTTTGAATTAGAAATAAAATTATGATCAATGCAAGCACATAAATATGATTCGAGGCAGGTTTTCAAGTCGACATTGGAAGAAGTGTATTATGAATTTTTTCAGTTTAGAATTTCTACTGTTTCATTACTGCGATGAGTTTGTGTTCGGGCTTATAGCAGCCTTTGTTCGGTGGCAGTGCTCGCTCTCGCGGTCGGGAGCGACGGTCCTCCCCAACAGCGACACACGACAGTTCGATATTGGTCAGTCTGTTGCATATGTACGATCACGAGCAGCGTCGAGCTGCGACTGACGCGGCCGCACGCTACAGCTGCGTGTCGGTGCGCGGCGCGGCGGAGGGCGCGAGAGCGGGGGCGGCGGGCGCGGGGGGGCGCAGCGGCGCCTGGTCGGCGGCGGGCGCGTCGCCCGGGTTCATGTCGATGCGGCCCGCCTTGCTCCACACCAGCATGTCCATTATGAACGCCAGGAACATCAGCCCCGACGACAGGCCTGCCAATACACATTTTTTGTTTAAAAACGGTCCACAATCATTTCTACAGCTTCTGACTGTCATCATCTTTTAAAAATTACCATACTTTTTAAAAATCAGAGATTTTGCAAAGTTATATATTGGACTATTGAACTTTTAATTAAGATCAACAAAATATAAACGGAGCGTCGTTGCGAGCGAGCACGGACCGAGGAAGAAGTGCCGGAGGCGATCGTTGTCGTAGGAGGCGCACACGGGCAGCACGCCGCACGCCGCGTCGCGCAGCCGGCACGCCGCGTCCACGCACGCGCCGAACACGATGGGGCACGGCACGTTGCCGAACACGCCGATCGCGAACTGGATCACGCCCATCGCCATCGCCTTGTCTGCGACGACATCGCTCCGGTTAGTTAATGCAAGACACGTCAATATTAAATATTGAAAGGCTGCAAATTAAAGCAAAATGTATTTGCATTCTTTTGAATGTACTATGAAAAATTTCATTCGACAATTCAAAACATGTAGATGGGTGTGCAATAAGCTATCACCGCAGCGGACTCACCGTGCTTATCCGTGCACCGTATGATGAGCAGCACGGCGCCCACCTCGCCGCTCGCGTGCACGAACATCAGCGCCGCGAATATGGCGATGAACGCGTAGAACTGGCGGCACGGCCCGCCGCACTCGCCGCTCAGCGCGAAGCCGGCCGGCGGCGCGCCGCTCCCCGCGCGCCCCTCGCCCGCCTCGCCGCCCCCCGCGCGCCCCTCGCCCGCCTCGCCGCCCCCCG
>DWEJ01002380.1:0-11551 GCA_018245835.1 Mysoria sejanus stolli | reverse complement strand
AAATACATGTAAAAACGGAAACTTACAAAAGATATATCGTAAGAACTCATTGAAAGTTTCTATATTTTGTTGAAAAATACAAAGTCCGATTGAAAAATATATGAATTTTACTTGTAATTTTCAACCGAAGTAGAGACACAAGCCACGCGTATCCTTTACATTAATATGCATAACCGAAACTATCGGATAATCCGTAATAATTTAATATCCGTATCCGTATCCGAATCCGATATTACAATTATTCCTATATCCGTATCCAATCCTTATCCGAAATTTTATATCCATAACATCCCTGATTCTTACCTAACACTTAAAACGTATGTTAAAATCATTTACAATTTTTTTATGTAGTACATAGAAATCTTGTTTAATATTAATAAATACAATTCTTTTTATAATATAGGTAAATAAATTCTATCCCATGAATTTTATTCGTAAATTTGAAAATACCAATATTTATTTTGCACCTGCACTTTGTTGTCCAGTTTTGCTTGATTATTTATTCTACGTCCGACAGTACCGTGGTCGAAGCGGAGTGGACGTACGACAACATGCGGTCGACCGACTTCGACAACGCGTGGCTCACAGTCAAGGACGCCATATTGGACAAGTTCGCCGGGCCTCCCGATGTCGGGGTCTATTCTCCGTCCGTACAGCACACGTTGTACCAAGCGGAGAAGACAGTGTTGGAGAAAGTGTCAGAGGTAAAATGTTTTTTTGGCTGTATTTTTGGGTGTTTTATAGCTGTTTTAGCAAAAACTGAGAAAGCTCATTTTAGCAGAATTTTATGAATGTCGATATAGAGAAAGTAATTTACCAGGACTATTTGTGTACATTTAAGCATGACAATATGTAGTATGTTTGTGTGAATCAATAATGTGTAGATATGTCAAAAATCGTTGTTACCGGATGACCCAGGAGAATATGAAATTTAAAATTCAATTTTTGTACTTTAAAAACCTTTAACTGTCAGTATATAATTATATTCACTGAATATTGGTGGCCTTTAGACTAAATCCCCATGAAGATACTTGCCCGTCTACTATTCTTTACTATAACGAATTGATTTCGGCGAGTATCTCTGTAAAATTTATTTAGAATAATTTTTCGTATTTACAGTAATCAATTTTTATAATGAGCTGTGTCCTACAAAAAAATTTTGAACAATATTTCTTTCGTACTTTCGCGGAAAGTCGGATATGTCCGATCGTGGCAAATCATCGGAGAGGTTTTGATTCTGGAAAATATCTCGCCATGTGTTGTAATACTACGCAGGGGTGATTTCATATTGTAATACGCTACATAAAGTGCGACAGGCTTTAGCGAGAGATCTTTTACCGTGGACTATAATGCAGTGGACAGGAGATAAATACATCAGTACTTGAACTCAGAACAAATACATTTTCATTAATTTACATGTATGAAACAACATCATGATATCATTTTGATGAACGTAAAAAAATACATAATCATTCTTTTATTAAATAATTTTAATAGTTACCGCGCCTCTGAACTTCACTTTCGTACTAAATCATTGGAATACGTGATTGAATAACCTTAAACATTACAACCAGATTAAGAGTCTATTTATTATGTAATGGTGAGACTGCGAGGACAAACAGCGATTACTTTTGATGGAACATCGCCCTCAATACACAACAGTTATCAATCATATTATTTGCTTATCACTGGTCATGTGCCCGGGCTATCTTCTTGTACCGCTGTTGTACTGTGTGACGCGCCGACGTGTAAACAAACTTAGCAATCCTCGAAATAGACTAAAGGCTTAATGGTAATTTGAAAACGTATTTTATTTATTTATTTTAAATTGCAAAAATTATTCCATACGAGTATTAAGATATTATATAATTTGTTAATATAGCTTTAAATCAATAGATAAATCATATAAAAATAAAGTGCATAGTGCTGTAATAGAAGTGCGCAAGTGCTGTAATAAAATTGTACGTTAAAAAAGCGGTAAAATAAAATAAATATATAAAAAAGTCAGTTCAAATAATGTAAAAACATTTAACACGTTAAGAAAACCTCAAATATATGGGTAAAGCTTCTTTCTATTGATCGACAAGGAGTTCAAAGTACAGATACACTTTCAATAAGGTCACTAGATTAGACAGACCACGTGGTATGGGGGAGTTAGCGCGCTCTACTGTAAGTTGAAAGTTACCGCGAGTTGGTCTTTCTGTCACAGACGACAAACATCTAAAGTGCAGAATCGAGCCAACTCTTTGTGGAAGACAAGAGCATCGATCATGCCTTGAAAGACTTTGTACCCATTACCAACGCGAGACGTTAATACTGTCGGGTTCTTAAATGGATGCAGGCTTTGACATTTGTAAAGGGCTCGAACGAATGTTTTTTGGACTTTGTCCAGTAGCGTACTGTATAGGAGCTGCGTAATGTGTTGCAATCTTCTTTATGTTTTGTTACACATTCTCATAATTTTGGTGGCAATATTTGTCACATTGTGATGTTTTTCTTTGCTTCAGTTGTATAATAGAATTTTGGAATTTAACTGTTTAGTTCATTTGAGTTATTTTGTGAAATAAATAATAATAATCAAAATATTTTGGGACATTAACACGACCATCTCGAAAGTAAGCATCATGAAAGCTCGTGTTATGGTAACCAGACAACTGATAAACTACATAGATCTATATAGGCATATCTATATATTTTTATCGATATTTTTTAACATATACTTGACGACATAATGAATGACAGAACATATACTTTTTCTCATAACATAAATATTTATTGTGTCGAATCGAAAACACGAACCCCCGCGGGTTGAACAGATTTACTTATCACTACTTCAACGGGCAAGTCGAATGTTATCAACATTTGTTTTAGTTTACTAAATTTAAAATATTTAAAAATGTGCCATTTAAATATTTAAAAATGTGCTAAAATGCCAACCGCATTTTGCACACACATTTAAGTGCTTTTGAAAACACATTTAAGTACTTTTGAAAAGTATTGCATTACGAATATATATACAATGATATTAGTCTTCTTATGAGTTAGACTACTTTGTTCTGGTAATACGACTTTTTGGTACGGTCGAATCGTTTTAATTTGAAGCGTTAACTGAAGCGGTTATTGTTTGGGTTAAAACTACTTTAGAAGTTTTTTGTATTACCTTTCAAATCTGAGATGATAATTATAATATGTGCCTCGTTTTGATCGAGCAAGTAATGGTATCCCGAAGAACGGACAAGTACAAAAACATATCGCGAAATAGGATAAAGTCAGAACGGATGATATATTTATCGAAATCTAGTTATAATATTGTGGACACGCGTCATCTCCACGTCAGTTATCGGGTCGCGTGATTAGGCCTGCACGCGAAGCCGCCGCGCAGGGCAAAGATTATCAGCCATCGGGAACTGGGAATAACTCAAGGATAGTCGTAAAACTAATTTTAAATGGCCTATGTTTGTATCCTGTTTGGTTAGCAGTGTTTTTATTACTAACAGACAAACACATATGATATCACTTTATAATTCCTATATTTAATTTTACATCAAGGTTGCGTCTGTATTGATAATTGACTATTCAAATTTATCATATTGACAACCAATTAGATGCGCATTCAAGATTAAAATACAAATTTGTGTATTTGTTCACAGATAACATGGATTCGGATGACGATGCCAAACAAACATTACCTCAACATCGACGTGTCGAAGTTCCCAGCGAACGTTACGAAGGGTGACCCGCGCCATCACATCTACCAACCCATCGACAAGCCCGCGGGGCTCATCTACGCGCAGCTACGGCGCCGACCCAAGAGCCAATTGTGACGCACACGGAGCTACATTCGTAGCAACATCTACGAATTAAGCTCCTAGTTTTAATGTGTGCGTTTCTAGCTCACGCGTTCAATCGCATTTTATTTGCTACAAGATATTCCTTATACTAATGCTGTTGAATGTTAAACATTTGTGTAGTTATTGTTCAATTGTGCTAATATAACAGTAGACGAAAGCTTCATTGTGAAATGTTTGTATGGTGTGAAGTATAAGCAAAAGAGGGTGTCTAGTCAAGCTAACCGCGTATTTGGTGTTAAAATATATTCGACTAGTGTAGAGTGTGGCGTGATTTTGTTTGGCAAGTAGCCAAATAATATGTCATCATTATCGGCCTATTGCAGTCTACTGTGGAATTAGGTCTCCACTGAGTGGTTTATGCACATATTCCCCACGCTGGGCCATGCTAGTTGGGGACCTATTTCAGTGCAGCTGTAATAAGATGTGATACATATAATAATGTAAGTAGTCATAAATAAATCGAGATGGTATTACAAACACTACATTTCCATTTATTTCTTTGTATCCCGCCCCGTGTTTGTCAATTAGTTGATAATATTATTTACTAAGTTGCATTTATTAATGAAATGCATATAATGTGTACCATACGAGTGTTCGTTTGTAACTCCAATTAAGGTCTAAAATATACCTGTTTAGAAGCAGTTCGCGGGTGTCTAATAAAAACATCATTGCGTGTTTCAAGGTAGTATATTTCAAAACGTTAAAACTTCCTACGAATTCAGTTACAATTATGTAATTATCATCACAATTTAGCTGAATTAAAACGACAAAACAACAATGGTTCTATTGTGCTATTAAACGTCTTAAAAATAAATAACATTTATCCTTATAAAAATGTTTAAATACGCTTTGTTCCTATAATCTTGTCAGCCAACGCGTAGAGCTCTTCAACAGTCTGTAAAGAAAAAAAGAACATTTATAATAAATCACTAAATAAACGCGTTAATGATTTGATTGGGAGGTCCAGGGCTCAATTCCCGGGTTGGGCACTACTAAACTTTTCTAATTTAGATTTCCTAGTAGTGGTTCGAAGTTTAGATATGTACCCGGTGTATGGCAATAGGCTCACCACCTATTCCATAGTGGGACGTAAACGTAACGGGTGAAAGGTGGAGTGTTCTACATTTCTCTGCCTACCTCTTCGGGGATTACAAGCGTTATGTTACGTTACATAGTGATTTGAGTATTTAATGTAAAATGCTTTTTAAGAGTAATTCTTAACCGGTGTGTATGTATGGAAAGAGTGCTGAATTTAGAAGGCAATTTTGTAAGAATACGGACGTTTGGCATCCGGTGGCCTGTGCCTCCCTTGTAACGGACGTAACATACTTATATAATAATAATAATAATATTGAAATAAAGCACTAAGCAATAGTTCCCTTAAACAATCTGTTTTCAAATATGTGGCCATAAGATCCACTGTTATTATTGTATGTTTTTTACATTAATAAGATAAATAACGTGCCAAGATAAGGTACGACACACACGTTGGCGCAACATTGCTTATAAGTTTTTCGTATTCCTAATGCAGAGCTTAGTTTCCTTGCTTACGATGTGCAAACATCAAGTGGGGTTTGGTAGGAATAAGTCCTACATCCGTGTACCATCATCATCTTTGTTAAGTATCAAATATTAAGATTAGTGATTCGGTATTTATCAAAACTCCAGTCTTCGCGTACGAGTCTCGCCGCGATAAACTTTAATTACGATAAAAAAACGTTAATATTATAAAATTTTGTTATTATTTATATCATTTGACGATAAAGCTAATTAATCGCTCACAAACGGAACTTGTTGAAAAATGTTTACTTGACGTGACTCTATCGACATATAAAATTATTAAATTTATAGAAAAAGAAACAATATTCTTGTCATAATTAATAATGTTTTATAGTCACAGAACTTCGTACACAGTTTCGTAACCAATACTGATTGATATTAATTAAAATTACATGTTCAACTCTACGGCAAACTTAATATATTGGTCCGCGAATTTCCCGTAGAGCGCGAATGCCGTGGACCCTTGTGGTCATTATATGCAAAGCATTTAATATCTGTTATAGCTTGCATAACCTTTGAACTATTTTTATACTTTATAACTGCTTTTAGGAGTGGAATCAGTTATTAATACGAAATACTGTTGAAGATATTAAACAACTTTGTATTCAGTAATGCTTCAGACAAGTTCAAGTGGGAAGCAGATTGACCTCTACCTGAATGGTCATCGTAGTTGTTGAATGTTTGTCAATCAAATTAGGTGATCAAGGCAACAGTTAAGTCAAGTTATTGTTGAAATTATTGTTATGAGAACAAGTTATGTTGTGGGTACAAGAAAAATCAGAACCTGATTTTCAGGGAATATCGAATCAAGCTTAATGTTTTCTAAAGATTTTAATGAACGAATGTGATATATTATAGGTATAATATAAATTTTCGTTATTCTATTGAATAATAGGCGAAAGCAGAGATTGAAGCCTTGTTAATTTGATGCTACTTCGTGCATGGACAGACTCAAGAATATATTGCTTAGAATTTTGCAGTTTCCAATGGTATAAACTATATTTCCTAAACATATTTATTTCAAAATTGCAATTTTTTTTAACAGTTTACGTATTTCCAAGATAATCCCTTTGGAGCTTTTTTGGAGCCAATGCCTTTTGGAGCGATATGTGGCCTAACAAGCCGCAAGCCTTTCCCACAGATCGTTAATGAACTATAGCTGCGTTTAACTTGTATTTCGAAATGATTGGCATTCTTCAAATGTTTTGAAGTATATCCGTGCACAGGTGTGTACAGGCGTGTACATGCCAGTTCACAGTACACGTGTGTCACGTGACATCGCGGTGGAACCGTTTTAATAAAATAAACTGTAAAGTTAGTTGGTTGCCTCTTAGTCCGGCGACAAAGTGAAAGGCTATGACCTGTGTTTTCTCTAGAGACGATTACAATTCCGGATCGTACCGGTACGCGTGCGAGTTAGCTCACTCGTAACATACGACGCTCGTGTCACGCAGATGGTATTAATTAATTGATTTATTAATTCTATGAAGTCTAAGTAAGAATCTGGTAACGTTAACTGAGTTAGTTTATATAGAAACCCACATTGTACCAATGGCTTTGCAAATTATTTGGCCTTTGAAGGTTCAGATAACATTTGCTATAACGATGAAGGAAAATACAAGCCTGAGGGATTGTTTTTAATCAGCGCCGTTTCAGACCTACTACGGTGTCCCGTACATACTGAGTCAGTCAGTGGTTAATTGATGTCATAAAACTGATGTCAGTCAGTGGTTAATTGAATTGGTACATTGATACAGTAAAATAAAATTTTGATTATTTAGTCATGCAATTATAATTATATAAATATAGTGCCCGGCGTATGGCAATAGGCTCACCGCCTATTCCATTGTAGGACGTAAACGTAACTAGTGATTCGTGTGAATGTTCTACATTCCTCTGCCTACTTCTTCGGGGATTATAGGCGTGAAGTTACTTATATAAATATAACTTTTATACTTCTACAATTTATAAGTATATTACTTATACATTATAGAAGTATAAAAAATAATAAATAAATAATAAAGTATGGGAATGAATTTTACTTGTCACAAACTATTTTGTCTTTTTTATCGCTATTTTGTCGTTCCTACTCACCACTGCGACGAGTCCAAAATGGCTGTCGTTTTGTTACAAGTCGTTTTGTTACAAACGCAAAAGACAGTATAAATTATATTAGTATACAAATTTTCTTTATTTTCTATATAAGAAATTCAAAAAAAAATTTAATATTTTAAAAAAATTGAATAAAGAAATATAGTAGCCGCATATGCGAATATATATAAGATAAATACATAAGCATAACATAACAATACTTCAGTGATATAAATTTTTATCCCATTTCGTGCGTAAAGAAGTTTCACTTTTACGTCGTTTGAAAAGAAGATGGATTTGAACGAACCACAAAAATAAAATGCAAAAATAATTTCAAAGAGATTTTCTTCTCAACATTGTATTATTTACAACAATTAAAAATGATACCCTATAAGTGAAGCTAAAACGAACAGTCCATAGTTCACATTCGTTATTGAACTAAGCACGCTGGGGTTAGATCGAGCTAGAGTTGATCCGGTTTGAACCGGTTCGCCACGAGCCCGCGCGATACGTGTAAACTAAAAGATCCGTGTACCGACCAGTCACTCGATCTGATATTCGTCCGAAGTGACGATCCGATGATAGGTGTGACCCGGTGACATTTAAATGCATCGCTTGCGTGATTTGTTCGGTCTAGATAATTCTATGAAGTTAATTTGAATTAAACAGACAAGTTTAGATAACGAAATTTTCAAAACTAATATTAAAGAACCAATTCATGAAAACGTATCATTGGTATTAATTGTTACATGTTTGAATATAAATATACAGTACATATAAGTATTGAATATAAAAAATAGTAAACTTAAGTTGTGTGCACTGAGACTCTAAATCGATTTAACACGATGACTTCTACTGTAATGATTGTAATTATTCGAACCTTTAACCCTTATGTAATTATTTAACCCTTTTAATATTATGATCTGTGGCATAATACTAAATAATGTAAAGTGCCTAACAATTTCATGGTGAAATATCGGAATCACTATCATGTTTATACTCGTAACTACTAGAGCACTTTAGCCGTAAAGGATTTTCCCACGTACCGCACGCAAAATTTTATGGCCGCACTAAAATACACTGCGTCAGTGTCGGAGAGTATGATGCAATCAAAATAATGAAGTTCGTATAAAATCGATATAATGCCTTAGATACGTGTTAACTGTTCAATTATTTATTTCTGCAATTCTGAATTATCACTTTTCCGTCGTTGTTTACTTTGTCCTAATACTTTACCTCGCCGAAACTGTGTTTTTGACTTTAATGTCTGCTATAAAATTTGTTGTATTTGTAGAGTGTGATGTATGTAGAATAAGCACGTCAGTCCTGTAGCTATATTTGGCACACGCTGCTATTTGCCTACCCCGCAAGAGAGTAGGAATGACGATTTAATATTATGTGTGACGATTTAACATTATGTTATGTTAACAAGGAGAAAAATATACCGTGAGATTTTTCAGAGTCTTGACATCATTGGTTTCATACTTGAGAAGTGCGAATTGTTCGTCAGTGAAGCGGAAACCTCTCTCGATGTCGCCCTGTTTGAGTTCTTCCAATTCCTCTTTACACTTTGCAAGAAGCTGTTCGGGAGTAAGCTTTTCGCTTTCTTCCTCCAGCCCCTCTGCTTCTGCTTCCTCGTCCATTGACTGTAAAGAAGAATTTCCTTGCGAGGGATTACAATGGCTTTGCCATGCAATTTTTTCACCATTGGCTTCTTTTATCAATTTTATTATAAATCCTTTGTTAACTTGTATTTTGTTGAATGCAATGTTAATTTAGATAAGGTAGTGTTACCTGTTCAAATCTCTGCGAAGCTTTGAGTTTTCTGTAGTATGCGTCGGCTCTCTTCTTCGAAGCTTTCGCTACTTCTCTATTGACCATACGCCAGAATACGAACACAGGGTGGTGGAACAGTTCAGGCGGGCATTCTTTTAGCGGGGTCTTGCCGACCAAGATCAGTCGTTTCAGTCTTTCCATTTCATCAAGCTGCAATATAACCCATGTCATATAGTTGGCATTACGTAAACGTACATATGCCAGCAAACCCCGAAACTCCCACGCTTCACCAGTTACGTTTGCGTCCCACTATGGAATAGGTGGTAAATCTATTGCCATGTACCGGACATATTTTCGGACTCCGACGACTAAACAATCTAAGTTAGATAAATCCAGTAGAGCCCGACCCGGAATTTGAAACCGGGACTTCTCGATTGGCAGTCGCGCTTGCAACTAACACGACCACCGAGGCAGTTATCTTTAAATATCAACACAAAATAGATGAATAGTATTGGTGCTAGGAAAACGCAATATATAATGCTAGCACGAGGTTAAGGTGGAGAAAAATAAGGTAAATGCCCCACAACGTGAACACGTGTAATGATCTCATTAATGCGATACATTATTTTAAGTATGTAACGTTACGTAAGATTATGTGACAGAGCGAGCAACATTGTGACCCGCGTCATCATATAGTTCTGTTGCTTTGTGATAATTAAAAGCTACGATTCATCGATCATGTTACTTGCAAATGGACATAATCTATTTAATTCCTAATAGTTCAATTGGCTGGTGTCAGTTCATACTAATTTGTACTATCGAATTTTTCTAATTTAGATTTTTTAGTAGAAATTTTTAGCTATGGTTGGTAGTGTGGATTTGTGGCCAGTGTATAGGGGAAGGCTCACCACCTTTTGGCTTGGCCAATGGCTCAACACCATTCCATGATGGGACGTAACTTACAAAAGCTTAGAGTCATGATGTTTTGCTTCATCTAGGTAATCTGAAGATTAACCTGTTAAAGTAAAAAACGAAAAAGCTTATCGAAGAAAACGTAGTGTTTCATTAAATCTGAAGACTATCCAGTAGCGTATAAATTGACAGGGGTCAGCTGTAACTATGATTTTAAAATTAAATATTATAGATTAATAAAATAATAATAATAACGGGGCGCATGAAAGAAGCCTCCTCGAGCGGCGGCTATGTACTGCTGGCCCGGCACATCGTGGATAGTGTGACTAATCGTTTGACCACGATGGCTGATCACTCACGATCAACTATCGACTTGAGGAAGAAGTAGACTTAAATAAGGGATACGTATAAATATTTGGAAAACTTACGACTCTGGACGAGATACGTTTGTTGAGGTTCTCCTCATTGACGGCGCGGATCCTGTCCTCCAACTCGGTCATGTAGGACTTGTCGGTCAGCCGCACCAGGTTCGAGCCCATGTGCTTCTCCAGGCGCGCCCGCACATGCGGATGGGCGAAACTGGATATCAAATGCATCAAGTTAATTTATTACTTAAGTGACACTCTCCTTCTCTATTGGCTCTCCACTCCTTCTCCTCCTGTCCTTCGTAACTCTCCGGTATACGGTCTTATTTTGGGTAATATGCCCTTCTATTCCACCAAAGATTGGCCTTAAAGGTGTAATGTGGAGGGAAAATTCGCAACTCATCCTGCTTAATACCGATGAGTTTGAAGATAGAGGGTCGCTCTTATTATTTTGATATGTTACAAGTATATTATGTTCATCAGTGGGATTATAGGGTATAATAAATAGTTAGTTAAGAGTTATTTCGTTGTCTCATTTTCTGTTTAGTGATTTTTAAGTACATATCAATGTAAAATGAATATGTACTAATTTTAGAGGTTCGAAGTTGCGTTCAGTGAAGTGAGAGGTAGTAGATAGACATTACAATTAATTCCGCCATAATTCTAGAACTAAATAGAAATTAGAGTTATACTAAATAATAAAAAATAAAATTCATTTATTGCCACATAAAGATATATTAATTACAATAACATTCTAGATTATTAGACAAAAGGAAACATTTGTTATAAAATAAATAAATGTAAACGAATCAGCTATATGAAAAAGTTGCAAATGAGACGTCTTTAAGTGATTTGCTCGATAATTATGCAAATATTATGGCACAAAAGCGACGAAACATGTAACTCAGCCACGAAGCTTGCATTAACGGGTCAAACTAGTTAGAAATTAGGTGTTACAATAAGTAAAACTAGTCAGCGTTTTATATTCTCATCTGG
>DWEJ01002379.1:0-11551 GCA_018245835.1 Mysoria sejanus stolli | reverse complement strand
GTGAAACGTGGGAATGTTCTGCATTCCTCTGCCTACCTCTTCGGGGATTACAGGCGTGAAGTTACGTTACGTTACATGCAATATTGTTGAATATACGTTATTTTGCTTCCTAAGACGTGTGAGCACTTATCATTCTGATACGAGACACGTGTTCATCGCTGAAACGGTTGATGATGATGAATTTGTATTGTTATTTGCAAAACATTACGCATTTCTGATGTGGGTACAGATGTGTGTGAAAACCGCAAGATGTTACGCTCAAACCAGAGGCGAGTGTTACCGCTCTCACGTTGTCAAAACGTTAAAGTAAACCTACGTATAAGTCAGCAGTTTTCTGAACGGATACGTAGATGGCAAATGCAAAGAAAACCCCCCCCCCCCCCTCTCTCCCCTCACCCCGGCCCCCTCACCCATGTGACTGCAGGTAGCAGGCACTTCGCAACCTCCATTGTTCGCGGTCCCAATTGTTATCCGCGGGCTAAAACGTGAGCCCCGGCCGCCGAATTCCCTCGGTCCCTTTTCGAGATGTTTGCTTCCGGTCCCGCCGGTATGGAGTTACCTGCTCGTTGGACAGAGTTCTATATAGTATAGTAGCAACCTAGTTAAATGAGAAGCTTCAATATGGGGGAGTGTTGAACGCAATTTTCTCAATATACATCCGTAGGTAGAAATAAGGACAGCTGAACCGTACTCACCATCTCTGGAATTGTAATTGCCAATGATATTAACTTTCCTATTTCAAAATGACATAACTATAAGTGGCAGGTTCGCTTCTAAAATGACCAAGCAGTTTCTCCTTCCTTAAAGTCATCTCGTGCCTGTGGTTGACCTTGTAGTGATGTGTCCTAAATCCATTAAAAAGTTTGAAGGCGACTTATCGTGAGATCCCGACACACGAGGGAAATTCATTGCGTCTAAATGGAACTCGACCACATACCTATATATGTACGTTAGTATGTATATACCCTACCTTACCTAAAGGCTTTGATTCCTATCTTTTCGATTGTATCGTTCCATGTTATTTTATCAAAGTTCTCAGAATGCGTTTTATCAGAGATATTAGAAAGTACATTTTGATAAAATGTATATAATATGATGAATGCCACTATTGGTTGCAACTCCTAATCGGTCACGTCGCGATAAAATTAAAATTACACTTCGCTTGATACTAAATAATTTATTATTATTACTTGGCGTGACGTCTCAAGTAGGTAGCAGAGAACACAGCGAGTCAAATAACGCTGTACATACAGACGTGGGGTGCTTATTATACATTCTCCTTTCTTTTTATACACCTAGGTTTGGGAAATTTTTGTCTCCACCATCGAGTTATCCTAGGCACCTGCGTTCATTCACATAAGTTTCATCATTTTTGTTAAATTAAAGTTACGGCATTGCTACATATGTAAAAAAATGTAAGGGAAACTTCTATAAAACATAATACAAAGACGTATTCATACGTACACACTATAAATTTGCACGGATAACCGTATAAGCGTTAGATTAACGATGATAACACGGTCGTAATTACATACCGGACTCGTTGCTAATCGGATTGGTAGGTATCAACTGACGGAATTCTCTAGAACGATCGAGAAATGTCTTTAAAATTCCGTCCACATGTTAATTTCGTTCCATATTCAAATATGTCTCTATTATCTGTTACACAGCCCAGTGTTGTGTAGAATCTAAAAAAACATCAATCGTCCTGTCTCGCCTGCCTATCCATTTTGTCAATCGATCTCTGATCGCGTAATGCGTCGCAGTTAGCGGCACAAGTCATTCACCCAACGAAAGCGTGGCATAATCAATAACATAGACATTCTATAAAGAAACTTCAATTATTATTATCTGCTCGTCGCCGCTCGTAGTATGTACACGACGCACACAGGCGTGGGCGAGTCGAGTGACCTTCGCGACTGGCTGGCAACAGCGTAGTACAATCTACACGTATATATAGTATGAAAAACAAAGTAGTTCTGCTTAGCTCGATGACCCGATCCAACGGCCGCCATGTTCGTGACGCATCGCCTGTTACTCCCATACGAAACGACCTAACCACCTGTTCAATGTATTAAAATATCAATCTTATAGTCGTGCAAATAAAGTTAATTTTCATCTAAGTCTAAGTTGAATATACAATGTTCTGGATTTGAAGCGTGAGTGGAAAGTGTGTACGCATTTATTTTTGTACGCTTACAAGTGCACCGTTTCGAAAACTGTTCGAAACAGACGTTGCGTTTTCATAGCAACGTACAATTTTACACTTTATGCATTGCACATGAGAGATTGTTTTAGCGTATGATTTTACGTCCACCTATTGCAGACATCGCTCCGTAAGAAATATTCAAGCGTTACTTGAGTTATGTTGAGAAAAATAGACGTACTGTGTGAAGATGCGGTGTAGTGGTATTTATTTATGAGCGCACTGGCCGTGTGGTCCGCCTTTGAGCTTACTTTGTTGTACAGTAGGTCCATATCACTAGAACATTCCAATACGTGGTATTATTCTACATTGGTATGTACATATTTCACATTACAAAACAATTGTAATTCTGCATGACTCCCTCGTTCCCTTGCAATGGATATTATGCTGTTTTGTATCTGTGACCTGCGCGAAGGTCAAGTGTATGTTTGGCTTGTGAATGTGACTAGGATTTTTTTCTTTTTAGATTTAATCGGAATTGTTTTATGAATGGTTATGTTACAAGGCTGTTTCTATTAAATTATATGTAATGGCAGTTATTCTTATAACTCTTATACACCTATACCTAATATTTTGAAACAGTGATGAATGTAGAATCGAGACAGTAAAGAATGATTATCATTATCATCATCAACAACTTGTCTAGGTCCACTGTTGGACATAGGCCTCTTCCGACGGAATCTTGTTTATTACCCCCACGATGGGCATGCTTGTTTGTGGATCGCAAAGCTCCGCAGTTCTGTCAGGTTAGAGGTATTTGTAACTCGGCGCTTACTGTCTACTCCATAGCTGGCGTGAATATTTAATAATAACGTATAACATCCCGCCTGCTTTTCTCCGAGGGGTAGGCAGACGACTGTTATACTCGCACCGCGTATTTGTTATACTCGCATTTACGCGTTCCAAAGAATTGGGATACCTTATTGTCAGTAACAATAATATTGGAATATAGAGTTTATGACTTATTTTATTAATGGCATCCATCACAGAGCGCTTTATCGTTAAAAAATTCAGTTCACTTTTGCCGCTTTGTATTTTTTCTTTGTTTTTTGTAGGTCGCTAACGGTCCCATCGGCGAAATGCACGCGACGCCTTTAATTTGCATCCGTTTTAGGCTTTCAGCGCGTATAGCTAGCTGACCTTAACTAAGCACCTGACTTTGATGATGTAATACCGAGGTATTTAATAACTAGATAAAAAAAACAGTTTATTTTATAGATTTATTCTATTGTTAGTATCAAAATATCTCTCATGCGTATAATAGTCTACTGTGATAGTAGCGTCTGTACTGTGGGTAGACGGAGGACAGAGTCGCATGGCGGGAGGAGAAACGCGTTCTTTCCAAGTGCCAAGTCGATTTCTGCGTGTTATAGTGTTGTGTCGCGGACCGAAGCTGCAGGGTTTTGTGCCGTCGCTCGAGTTGGCTTAACGAGCTGGCTTCGTTAGACTCCAATGGTATGATAGTCGCCGGACCGTTTGGAGAAGGGAAGCGAATCGTTCGAAGTAGATCTTCGCTAATGATCATAATTATTATTTTAATATTGTCACCCCACGTCCCTTACGGCCGAGAGAATGTACCTATGTATAATATTGTAGCTAGTTATGTTAAATAATAATAATACCTATGTAAAAGCTGTTAGGTTTTTCCCATGACAAGTTAAACATGTTTTGTGTTTTTGTAACTAAACATAATATACTGTTGTATACATGTTTACGGCGGCAGCATAACAGTTTCTCTAATTAGTTTCACCGGAAACGAGTGTCATGTGCTTGACCTCATCCTCGGATACAATCGAGTCGCGAAATCGATTAGCAAACAATAAAATCGTTTCCTGTTTCAATTCCGTTTCACTCGTGCGTCTCTGCAATCAATAATCAGTGTCCATATGACCATATACGCGCGCTCGGGCCGATAACGAGTTCATTTGCCACCACCCGGGGCTCGGACGGACCTTCGTGTAGCGAGCCGTGCGCCACGAGTCCCACTGCGCGTTGGCGATTGTGAGCGATGAGCGATTCAAAACAGACATATTATGGTACGTTTTGCCTTGTCCATGTTAGTGGATAAAGATATATCTTTTGCGCGACGAATGCCCAACACGCATGCATGCCCAGCATGGGGAATATGGGCAACCGATTGGTGACGTTTATGTCAAGCAGTGAACTGAGACCATATCGACCCTTCTATCGTTCCACTGTTGGAACATGGGTCTCCTCTCAGAAAGAGATGGTTAAGGCCATAGTCTGCCACGCTGGCCAAGTGCGGGTTGGCAGACTTCACACACCTTAGAAAACAATTTTTTTTGACTCAATGTGTGCAGGTTTCCTCACGATGTTTTCTTTCACCGAATAGTAAGTGATATTTAAACTTAAAACGCACATTTTTAAGAGGTGCGTGCCAGAGATTTGAACCCGGTCTCCCGGAGTGAGAGGTCGAATTTCAAAACACTAGGCTATCACTGCACGATACTGAGACGATAATGTAAAACGAATTCTGAATAGTAATATTTAATATCGTTATGCGCTCGCAGCCGAAGGTCTAAGAAGTGATTGAGCATAGCCGTTGTACTGTATAAGGCTAGACGCCGTGGGTGCAGTGCAGTGTTGTGCTCGCGCCCGATGCCTTTCTCTCGCCAAACTAGATAGACCCGTTTGCGTTTAGAAACGCCGGTAATCCTTTAAATTAATGTTGTAATCGCGAGGTACATCGGTTGGTTACATCTACACACACACACACACACACACACACAAACACACACCAACACTATGCAGTATGCTCAATGTTGCAGAATATGGCAGGTAGATCTTATTTCGAAATAAAATTAGGCACATTCAAACAGACGATATTTTAGTATTCATTGTATTTGTGTAGATTGTTCTTATCACGTATATATGTGTATGATTAAAGGCTTCAGTAAATTATTGTCCTTTCGCGTTACATCTGCTAACAAAGTTGCTTGAAATATGTTTAGAATAAAATAGGCATTGTTTAAAGTTGTTATATTCACATGGTACGGAGCTACCGAAATGTTTTGAACGCCCATTTCTGTAAATTTGTCTTAATTACTTGATTTAGCGTTACACCGCATCAAAAAATGTAAAATATATGTGTATAATTTAGACTGTTGCAAGATCAGAGTGGAGGCCACCGAGCCTGGCTTGTCTTCAGTGCACGGACAAGAAAAAACAACATTAGCAAGCGGATGTTGCTAAAGGCAGGGTTGCCATCAGGACACAAGGAGTTTACCTTACATAGCGGGAGTTTTTTTTGAAAGTAGTATATGTATGAGAGATAAAAAGTCTAGATCATTTCTTTACATCTATTTATTTTATTTATATTGCTTGTAAAGAGATACAGGTTCCGTATACCTGTACAGAATGTAACCTTGTTTCATTAAATTCCCACGGAAACTGACACGATTTTTGTTTGGCTTTTTTTTTTTAATTAAATTTCTCATTTCGTTTTCCAAATTTAAATTCGTTTTTGATAATTGCAATCAAAACGAAACTGGAACTTAATTAACGTCTTTCGATCAAACACCGTTTAATGTGAATAAAAATCTGGTTTCATTTTATTTGATAAAATCGAATTACAGCGTAAAAAAGCGTTGGCGGAAACGATTTTTTTTAATGTTTTTTGTCCTACTGTAATATTTGTATAAAAATATCGTTGGAAGTCTTTATCATCTTCAACCTTTATAAACACTGTTATAGGCATTTTTGTTCCGAATTTAAGGCAGGTCTGCCACGCTGTCCAATTACTAGTTGGCGACTTTGTAGTAACTCAGTTTAGCATAATGACGTATTTGGGAAAACAACGTCAATGGTTTTCCAAAGTTAGATATCATTCTTATACGTCTCGAATAAAATGTTTACAAACGTAGATGCGATTATTAAAATTCGCAAAAATATTTAATCTTAAATTGAGGAATTTTTGTCATTTACAATGCTCTCTGGCGTCCGCGACCCCTGGTGGTGATGTACGGAAATAAATGGGCGCTCTGAGCGTGGGACGCTTTGGGTCTATTAATAGGATTCATTGGCTTCGTGGTGTAGTGGCCAGCTTGGTCTCAGATCCAGACGTGACGGATTCAATTTCTCCCTTGAACGTGTGCCCATGTCTGGTTGATTTGGACTTTGCTGTCGTTGATTGAAAGTAGCAGTTTATTATCAATGCCAAAATTGATTGATTTCTAATCAGAAATTTTTTGTAGAGTTCGACCCGGGAATCGAACCCGGGACCTCCCGATGGGCAGTCGCACTTGCAACCAACACAACCAACGAGGCACTCAGATACTAAATAATTTAAGAAGAAAAAAAGTTGAAAGAAAATATGTTATTCATTTAATTATACTCCACACTTCACATCACGCCTGTATTTACCCGAACGGTTAGGCAGAGGACTGTAGTACTCTCACGTTTCATTGAATATTCGGTAAGCTTATTGCCGTTATAAATAAATTGCAATATTATGGTACATTTCTACACGACAGTACTCGATAGTGTGTCAATGTGTATAGAAAAACCGCCAAAGGCCTAAATGACACTTGTTTGTTGTGTACGATGAATCACGCGACACCGTCGACCTAGCTAATCTGTGAGCCAGCGCAAATATGCACATACTTGTGTGTGTGTGTGTTTGTATGTTTGTACAAAAGTTTCCGAGTTTCCGTCGGGTTATCAACGGTGACTTTCAAATGTAATTGACGTTCGGCAAGTTGAATGTCTGCTGTTCCTGGAAGTGATTGCATTATTGTATCGCCATTTGCAACGATACCTAACGACGCGACGCATTTTAATACTTATATTGTCATTTTTTTTGTATTGTGTTTCATGTTTATTTGTCGTTCGGTAATAAATGTTATCTTTCCACCAGTTAATGTATATTAGAGTTGATCTAATTCTTGTGTAGCTTTTTCGGGATAGTCTCGACTAGTATATCAGATCTACGTGCATTCCGGTTTTAATCCGATCCAAGGGCGAAGACGGCTCCTTCTTACTTTTAATTTTAGTTAATTATCTTTGTACTTATGTTGTATTTATCTTAATGTACACATGTTGTGTGGGCTATAGGTACCTAGTATGTGGCCAAGTCCATATACTGTTGTTTTTATAACTTCGTGGTATGTGTTCTTATCATCAAACATACAAAAAGTCACACTCACGGAAAACAATTCAGAGTCAGATAGGTAATAAGTATTTCCCCTCCATCCTCATACTCATAACGAGTACGAGGATGTCTCTAAACAGCGCACATGTAATTTTGTAAATTAACCACCGTGTGTAGCCAGCCTTATAACTAAAATAATTTTGTTTTTCAGCAGCTTGTAAAATTTATTCTGATTTTCCATAGCGGGGTAAATTATGCAAACCAATACTACAGGTTCTTTGTTTGAGCTGCTCTTAATCTTTTCCTTTTTTGTTACTGAACTCAACAAATGTTTTGATCACTAAAATTCAGTCTACATTAGTAGATAATTTACAGCGCCGGTAAATAGTAATTAGATATGCATTTATTTACTTTTTGTGTTTATTATCTTAGTTAGTTATAATTATTTAAACATACATTTTCAAATAAGGTTATTTCGGCAATTCACAGTAAATTCACCTAAAGTAAATATCAAGGATCTTTTAAATGTGTAAAGTCTAGCTTCAACGCGCCTACAGTATCTAGAGAGCGAACGGTCGGTCCCGGCAATTGACTCCATTCAGAAATAGAGAGAGCTCCGCCGCCGCGACAATACACTACACTGCTACATATTGTTCTCAATTGCGTCACGTAGATCTACAGATAGGTGGAGATAGAGACTTTTCTAGATCGCAATCAAATCTCATTCGATTTGTTTAATTTTCGAAGACTGTCTTCGTCCCGTATAGATGTCGCAGCATCTATACGGATGGTATGATTGTAGTGATATCTTGGACTAGTGTCGCACTGTCATTTGATCTCAAACCAGGTGGAGCCCGTGCTTCGGGTGCCAAACAGCTGGCAAACTAAATGTCTAATGGTAAAAGATAATTTATAATTCAGACAATCAATACTCGTGTTCTTCACACTATGGAATCCTGTGTGGGAATTGAACCCCCGGCTCGGCGCGACGGTACGAAGTCACAAAGAGCGACGCAGGCCGCGCGCCCGATGCATAGAGAGGGAGAAAGATTAGCGGGGTCATCGGCCGGAGCATTATGCGTTTATAATGAGCGCACTGTTCGCATCACGCGCCAGCGAGCCCGGCTAGCCCGATACTGATGAAACTGTAATAATATACCGCAGTCGAATTCGCGAATGTGACGCATCACATTCATGTCAATAATGTCGTATATCAAAATATGTATGTCATCATAAGCGAGCATCGTTGTGTGGGCTATAGTTTAAGATTTGTGACTCTGTGGAAACTTCTTAATTCATGGGTGTTGCAAGCGGAGAACTAGAACGTGGTCCTGATGCCACCAGAACCATATTCCTTTCAATCAGGTTCGAATTCAATCAGTACGGCCAGATGTAAATTGTCTTCGAATTAAACAACGACAGGTTTAATGTATCCGAATCAAATATCTCATATATATTATATGTATGTTGATAATACCCTACGTGCAAGTTGGTGTCGTACGACCCTGATATCAATAGACGGTGTAACGGTGTCTTAAAATAGAGTTATCATTGGTCGTTTTCGAGGCCTGTCGGGTTGTTGTTGTTGTCGTTCGTCCGTCCGTCCGTGGCGGCTCGCTTTACAGAGTTCCAAAGATAAACAATTGCGCCGGGTGGGTGGCTGGCCACTTGTAGTGATCGATACTCGCAGCGAGAAATAGATGAAAGCGAATCCGTTGTGGAACTGGGACGACACGGAGTTGATACAGTACGCCGTGCTGGGAATATGGGTTGCTGATCGGTTTCATTGACGGATGTTTTTTAACAGTCTACAAGGCTTCTGGGTTTGTGGCTAGTGACATCATATTTGGCGTGTAAATGTTAAAGTTATAAGAAAAACAGTGAATGATATGAGAAAAAATTGTAAAGTACATGACACAGTAAATAAAGGAATGACGCAATATTAATTAAGAAATTGATAATATTGAAGAAAAATAATCTATAATTTAATTCAGTCCTTATCGGCACGAAGAATTTTGTAAGAAATGCCTAGTATTATATTATCAGGGGATGAACCGGAGTAACTAAAGTACCTGTACATGTGCACATACCTCTTCGATGATTACAGGCGCGATTTTACGTGTTTTTTGTACGTGTAATTTGCAAAGGAACAATTTAAATTGAATATGTCGATGAGGTAATGTCCACATTGCAGTGATATTTAGGAAACATACAAGAGCATTGTTTTGTGAGAAATGTAATTTATCGTCTTTGCATATTTTATCGCTTCGTTACGTCTGTGTGTAGTATGTGGTGGTTGGAGTTGTCCGTGTGAATTATCACTTCAAATGATACATTGGTATTATTGTTGACCTTTAAGCATATTCGTGAAATATTATCTTCGAAGCATGCGCCCTTGACATTGGCTGGCTCCGTGTCGGCGACCCGTGGCGGCGTGGTTCTACCGTTGGCGGGTGTATGTTGTTTCGTTAATTCCCTGTTCAAATATTTTTTATGATACCTAAAATCCATGACCCATTGTTTTTGTTCGGAATAATTTTATTTCGCTCTACTGTTGTGTACCCTTTTTCAATTCGTTCCGCACCTTGCTAAATGTTCAGCAATATTATTCGTGAATTGTATTTGAGTTTATATGTATAAGGTCCTTGGACATTTATGTATGTGTTTTTATTAGCTGTCTTTTATTTTATATTTATCTTTTATATTATATTGTCTATTATATTTATCTGTGGAGTTTCCGTAGCGCGATCTGTTACTAGTACAGGCTCAGATAGTATTAAAATATCATTATTGTTATCAATTGGTTTAAATACCTGTGAAATATTGCATCTTGTTGGGTTGGTTTCGAGAACTCAAAGCTAAATAAAATTCTATCCTTTTATTATCAAGTTTTAAAAACCATGATCAATGTTGTGTTTATCGCAACCGAGGATATGTGTGCAGTAACTGTACACAATTCATTATTTTTGTATGGACACAAAAACAGAAGTAACAAACGGAAAGGTCATTTGTGATTATGTTGCAATGCTCCGGCACTTGCAACCGCGAGCTCGACGAGTCAAGAGAGGGGAACACCTGTTTATATGCACTTCGTCTAGTGCGCGTGCATCTGAGTCCTTTAACATTTAAATATTCCAATTCTTTCCTCCTTTGCATGTTTTGAATTATTATTGTTTAATTTAATTTAGGTTTTGCGATCCATAATCTTCTATAAGTCGTGTCAACTCTGCCAATCCTTGTTTAGTCATTGAGATCACCTTTGGCTTTAATTCTCCTCATTTTAAGGATATTCGTGTCTGATTAAACAGCGATTTAATGATGATGATAAAAAAGTCGAAATCCGCTCCCGGTTAAACCTAAATCCTCTTACGTCCTCACCGGTAGGAATCTTTAACGTACACTTGTATGGAAAGGAAGTGTGACATATACAAGCATGGTGATGATAATAAAGGCGTTGGGTTCTTTCCTGTTCTATCTGTACTGCGCACTATGGGCGTCGTTCGAGCCGGCCAGATAGTAATGCAACTGTGTCCGCCAACACGTGTTGCCATTATCATTACGTTCCGTACAATAACATGATTGGCCATTATCGATCACGCAGCCGCCGCGTGGGCTCGCACTGCGCCGCACGCCGCCGCTCGCATTGCGCTCATACACGACGTCAACAGTTTTGCGTGTGAGTTGTGCGGTAGTTGTCTTTATTACATCCTCAATCCATGTGTCTTTCGGAGTACGCAGAGAGCAAGGATTGCCAAATATGTCTATCCATGTGGCCTTTTCGTTTAGTGCTTGTGATGTTGATAATTGGTTCGAAAGTTAAGGAGCCAATTTGAGATCAATATCTATATGATGAGCTTGAGTATTTGTTCTGTCTGCGTATAAAATTACCTATAAGAGTATATGTTTATAACTTTATTGTATATGTAGTTTATCCGGTTACTATAACACACCTTTTGTCTAGTTTCGGATCAGGTGGCCGTGCGTAGGTCACCTATAGTAGGTATAAATGTACCTGTGACCTGTGACCTGTGACCTGTGATCCAGAAGAAGTAGGCAGGGGAGCGTAGTGCAGTTCATGTTTTACCATTTACGATTAAAGTCAAAGTCAAAGTCAAAATCATTTATTTATATAGGATTTATATTTTATATTATATAGGATGCAATCACATATAAACGTCATTATAAATAAGTTTACGTTAGTTCGTACCGCGCCCACAACTGAGAAGAACTAACAA
>DWEJ01002378.1:0-11552 GCA_018245835.1 Mysoria sejanus stolli | reverse complement strand
CATAGTGGGACTTAAACGTAACCGGTGAAACGTGGGAATGTTCTGCATTCCTCTGCCTACCTCTTCGGAGATTACAGACGTGAACTTTTTCGATATGTTTAACGTTCAATATGTGTTGGTCCCCTGCAGTCCGGTGTACATCGACAACACGGCGGACGTGGTGGTGACCGCCAAGAGAGTGCTGTGGGGCAAGCTGATCAACGTGGGGCAGACCTGCATCGCGCCGGACTACGTGCTGTGCTCGCGCGACGTCCAGGACAAGTTCGTCGAGGCCTCCAAGAAGATCCTCAAGGAGTGGTATGGCGAGGATCCACAGAAATCGCCCGATCTATGCCGCATCATCAACAGTAGACATTTCAGGTGAGAATGCAACAAACACACGCACACACAGCAGTCCACTACTGGACATACGCCTCCCCGAGAACTTATTCCCATTATCCCCACGCTCTTAGATATAGTTCCTCCTTAATAAATGTCATTCCCCTCTGGCTTTGGCTTGACGTAAACATATCTGCAAAATACATTGGCATCAATAATGATAATTATATTAAAATGCAACCAACCGATGTAACTTTGTAAATTCCAGTCGTCTCCAAGCGCTGGTGGACGCGAGCAAAGATAAAATCGTCATTGGCGGCGTCTACGACGCCAAGGAGAGGTACATAGCGCCCACCGTGGTCGCCAACGTGGCGGCCGTAGACAAAATAATGGAGGACGAGATATTCGGGCCCATACTACCCATCGTTCTCGTCGAGAACGCCTTCGAGGCGATCAAGTTCATCAACGCCAGGTAACTGTCGCCCAGCAGACCATTATGTCTCGGCAGTCATCGGAAGGTTCCCCACATTGGTGGTTCATTTAGTTTTGGGTGTCATCAGAGCCATTTCACATTGCTCAGTTGAACGTGTTTAGCTCTTTTCAATAACTCTTGGTATATTTTAGAGATTTATTTATGTATATATCAAAGTAACTATTAGTGATGAGACAAATGTATTTTTGAAGTAAAACATGGCTAATGGCGAAGGTTACTTTGTTCTATCAAGTGTGCAAAACTGATGTACATACTAAAATATTTTATGGTTCCCACATTTCATATATTCTAATATTAATCGCTTTTCCCACAAATTGCTTGTTATTGTGTGTCAAATACATATCACAGATGTCAGTATTATGTCTTTTTATCTACTCATATGACTATTAGAATGAAACAAAAAACACAATGAAATTATATTTTAAAAAATGACAAGATATATTTGGATAAAAGTGAATAGTTCATACAAACGTACCAAGGAAATACCCATAGTAATTTAATTATTATTATTATTATTACACAACCGTGTCAGATCCCTTGTTGTGTAAGCACAAAGCACCAAGTGTCAAGTATATGTAACATTTATTTACATTTTTAATTATCTATTTTTTCTTTTATAATTTTTAATTAATTAATTTATAATTTTCTATAATTATTCGAAATTTACATAAACTACTTTCACTGTGCATATGTGAAAAGGCTCTCACAAGCATTGTCTCAAAACTCATGTTAAAGTGTAGATGCTTTTGAACTGTTATTGTTTCTAAGTTTTTTCATTATTGAAATATAAACAAGGACAACAATATTCGAATTAAACTCGATATAAAAAATTAGAAAAAATTGTATTACTGTACGATGTATATGAGCATTATTTACATACATTTTTGGCTTCTCGTTCCAACTTAGTACTGAAAACTCTACACATTAGAAATTGTTCCTCGCGTGATTCTATCGAAGACTACGTATTTCTATTATATGTAATTGTCTGTATTAGTTTGATGATTCTACTTTAACACTTCAAAAGCCACATCTACATATGTCAGAGTCTGTTGGAAAAAATGTTCCACGGCTGCACAAACATATGTATCGGTCGTGAGAGCAAGAGATATGCTTTGTATTGGATTTTGGATTGAATCAATACCACTGAGGTCGGGAGTTCAGGTAAAACGGGCGCACTGAGAGTTTGGGCTCGCTGTCGTTGCAATATCGACTTCATTTGTAACATGCTAACGTTCAATTTTAAATCATGCGAAGTTTTTTTTCCACTGCGATAATTGGAATTAGGTTCATGTTCAACTACGAGTTGAAAGGGTACAAAGCTCATGACTATTTTAATTGAGTATTTGAATTCGAATTAAGAATAGGTGCCCAATATATATCGAACTGTCAAATCGTGTTGTCTATGGTATGCCGTGAAGTCATTGTCTATGCCTTTTTTTGCTTAAATTCATCATTGTTGAATTTTAAATGAACAGTTATTAAGATATAAACATTCGTGCAATACTGCGAATATTTTAATAACAATAATAATACTAAGGGGCATTGATCCTGTCATTATGTTTGCTGAAAGCAGATACGTAATAATGCATTGTTATAATCGTCAAACAATCACACACAAACAAGTCGGTACGCGATTGGCACAACAAAATGTATTGTGCAAACTGCAATTGTTTCGCCGCCGCAAATGTTGTATGAATCAGTTTGTTTATAACAGAAATGTTTTTTCAAACTGTCACAATGCTAAATTTAAACTGTCATTATAATCACAACTCAGTGGTTAATTAAGAGTGTGAGAATCGTGTTTAAGTTGCCTTTATTGTCGGAATTCCAAAAATTTTGTGCAGAACGACTTCAGCGGGAATTTATATATGTGCCCAGAAATGGGTATAAATATACCACTATAATCAAGAGTTAATACCTCAATCATTAATAGTCAACATGCCTTCGTAGATTTAAAAATTATAATTATTAAGATTAAAAAAAAAGTCGAAACTCAGTAAAATTGCTACATGGGTCACAGAACGAACGATAATACCGCGGCTAAAAATGGCACAAGCCCCTTTAACAACTCATGTAGACTATACGAGTATAGAGTTGAATGCGCTCACATATAGAGTTAAAAATCTCATAGAGATTCCACAAAATCTATATCTTCTTCAATTTAGTATGATCTGATGCCTACCCCAATTTCTCATCATCACCTGGGTTGACTGGTAGAAAATGCCTATTGGCATTAAGTCCGCCCTTTGTAATACCTTTACAATAAAGAATAGAAATAAAATAAATAAATAAATAAATTTACTTAATTTTATAGTGTTCTCTTCTATTAAAACGGCAGTGAATTTGCTTGTCATACATAAAATTGTATTTAATTAAATGCGCGTCACTGAACCGCGCGGTCAATGTCTCATTTGTGAGTCAAATTATTTTTTTTTCAAGCTCATCCGTCTGTACCTTGACGGTTGAAAAAACATTCAAATTAATCGATCTAGAAGTATTTACGTTGGGAATCTGGAAATGATAGCATTGTACTTAACTAGTGGGGGTTTAAGAGAGGGGTTGCTAAATGAAACAGTCGCATTAATCTTCACCACTTTGTCGAACGGGGATGATTATATGCGTGAGTTGGAAAAAATAATAGTAGATAGCAGTCACATCTATTGAAACTTGCGAAAACAAGTGATGACACCATTTATATTGACGATATTAAGGTGAGATAATCAGAGTGGAAATAATACGTATAAAAAAATAATATGCTTTTAAGTAGTTGAAACAAAAACACATTTTAATACTCATTACTTCAAAATTTAAATAATATTAACACTAATCAAAAGTAGGATTTACTGTAAGCCACATAATAGGTTAATAGATATATTATATCATAATTAAGTCATACAATCGGTTAATTGATATATAATATCATAATTAGTTTATAATTTTACGTGTTTATGTGACTTGTAACAATGTTAAGGTTTATCACAATCGGGTCACCAGCGGCATTACCATCATATCGCTCATAAATAATTTCAGGGAACACCCATTAGTTCTATACGTGTTCAGCAAACAGAGCAACATACATAAGTTGTTCAACGAGCAAACACGCTCGGGCAGTTTGTGCGTGAACGACACGATCATGTTCTATGGCGGTAAGGAACAGATTATGGCATGTGGCTTTTTGTAAATTTATCACCACTTTTTTACGTTAAAAAAACAGTAAAAAAAGATGCTCAGTTCATACATGTCTATTAATATTCTGTACAGTTTGACTTTATATCTGTCAGTGCCAAAGTTCATTTTTTTTAAATTGCTGTCCATAACATATCAGGTAAAGCTACGTATGACATTATTAATATTACTCTAATTGTAATATTGAATAATGACTTAATGCATTAACAAAAACGAAAAAGAATTGGTAGATAATTTTACAAAAATCCAGGCGGTGGTGTTTTATTGGGTCACTGTTTCTTACACAAAAGTTGTTTATCAGTCTTCATCTAAACTTACATTACATTTATGTCACGTTTGAGGATAATAATAAAGGCATTGAATTAGTGGATCGCTATTTTGAGTACAATGTAACACAAGGTATTCTGCTACTGAAATAAGCTAAGAACAAAAACGTGATATTTTGTAATGTCATTGCGATGGGTTTTGGTTCAAATTAGTTCATAGACATTTCTGGTACCGGTGGCAAGTATACCAAGGTCTTTTCATATATGGAGTGGACATACAGGTGGAGGTTCTTAGTTTTAAATTTGTATTCTTATTTTTCTATGTAATACTGTCTTGGAAATTATCTTGTAAATAAATATGTATTACTATTTAATACTTAAACTTAACGCCTTAATAATGAAATGTTTGTCTTTAGTAGATTGAACATAGTTTTTTCATAATAAATTTTTATCTATTTATTTTCCATGTACAGCAGTTTTAAATTTCGCGGCATTGTAAATGATGTTTCTTTAAAAAAAACTATAAAAAATATGCACCGGCGGCTGTCTTCACGCCAAATATTTATTCCAAACATGACATGACGCGAATAGGATTATACCCGAACGCCATCTGTTCGCGCCGAAATGTCTAATTTCCCGCGCATTTGAATTGCCACCGATCGCGCCATACGTTCGCGCCAAAAGGTGTTATTTCCCGAGCATTGAAAGTTTAACATTTAGGCACGAATACCATCTTTAATGTCGTATGCCGTGGCGCGAACTTTACACTGCTTTTTCACATGTAAATACTGATTGTAATACCCTTTTCAATTTCATTCTTCTCGACTTGCCTGTTTTACCCCGGTGGCGGCCTGTACATTTGTGCTTGGTCTTTAGAGAGAAGCCGTTGGTCCTCTACGTGTTCAGTAAGGACAAAAACACAGTGTCAACGATAATCAATAACACGAGTAGCGGCGGAATGTGCATTAACGATACAATGATGCAAATGGGAGGTATGACCCTTCGTTTATATTTTTTTTCTTTTGAGAACCAAAATATTTATGTACACATATATTTTTGTTACGATATAATTATAGGATTGTTATCTGATGCCTATATTGTATTGTCTCTATATTGTTTTTGGTATTTATATTTAGATCAGTTTACATGGAGTTACATTTTTATATTAATAATGTTATCTTAATACATATAATTGTTTTGGTCCTCGTTACTTCATGGCGTTTATAGAAATAATTATAACTACATTTAAATACACATATATTACTTATCACACTAATTTTATATCATAACTGCTAATTGGCAAATAATCTTTATTAACTTTTTTTATTAACAGCATGATTATGTACCAACATAAATATAATATAATTTCCTGGAAATTCCTTGTTTAAAATATTATTACTCGATAATTGCATAAATATCTTATAAATATAATTTGTTATAACTTGAATAAGCAAAAATTTTAATTTAATTTCTTTTTTTTTGCACCTTTTTTTAGAATATCTAATAGTTTATCATTCGATATGTTTGCAGTGGATACGCTTCCGTTTGGTGGGGTCGGTAACAGCGGCATCGGAGCGTACCACGGCAAGACGACCTTCGACACCTTCACCCACAAGAAGAGCTGCCTGGTGAAGAACTTCGCCGCGATCGGTGAAAAACTTGGCTCGTGAGTGCCGCCGTGACTTAAATTGCGTATCTTAATACTTCTTCTTTCATTGTACATCGAAAAATAGATATGAAACTAGCACTCATCTTCCACCGTATATTGTGTCATAACTTAACAGTAATTTAGAAAAACCTCGTAAAATTAAATGCGACCCTTTGCCTAATAGAAGAACTATTAAGATACCTTAGTAGTAATAAAGTCCTAGCAAATGACATCAAAGTTATAATTAAATTCCGTTTCCATGTACATTCAGAGCGAGGTACCCGCCCTACTCGGACGCAAACCTCAAGTTCCTCGTGTCACTGCTGCGCAAGAAGCAGTTCCCGTCGCTCAAGTTCCTGCCGTACCTCATGACCTTTGCTCTAGGCGCCGGCCTCTCCTACGGTATCTTCGCTTGGCAGAAGGTAAAGAAGTGATGTGACATTCTTTTCTAATGTAGTATATTTCGGTGATGGCAGTTGCTGTCAGGCTAAGGTTTAAGTCAACTACAATCTTATATTTTTAGTTTAAAGGATAATTAAAGCCCCACAACCAGTCAAGTTTATTGGTCTTAAGTTAAATTGTATGGTAACTTTCAAAACAAGATAACTGGATGTATATGAAACTATAATGTAATGTTCTGTAAACGTATTTTTTTTTTATTCACTACATAAGCCTGGACCAACTGTATATAGCATAGTTCTGAGTATAAGAATTAAGTCTTAATTTTTTCATCTTACACTGAAAAAATATTTAAAACAAATTTGTCACGCGCCAATTTTTCGAGATAGTTCTTACTAAGTAAAGGTTGTAGTATTGATTATTTATTCTAAGCTTAGTGAAATTTTAAATACAAAAATACCTGTATGTAATACTAATAGAATCATCTGTTTATTCTGTTGGGACCTGACTACGACACTATTCACTTTTTTTGTGAATTGAATGTTATCATACACTAGTTCTAAATGTACAATAGCACCATAAATCTATATGATATCCAATTTGTAAACTTGTTTTATTTAATTCCCTTAGAAAATACATATTTTAATCAAAAAAACATTAGATTACAAGAAAAAGATGATACATTACCAAAGATATATTCGTACCATACATTGAATATCTACGCCTTCATTTTTTCATAATCATAGAAAACTAACAGGTCGTAACACCTTTAAAAAAACGCGCCAAGATTCAAACGCACAATTTATTCCCTATATCCACCACTGGATTTGAATTTCAAAGTGGTTCTTAATTCAAAACAAAGTTTGCTATTATAAAGAGATAAAAATTACAAATTCTTCAGAAAAAGCGCGTTATTAATATCTATCATAATATGGTGGTATTGTTAGATTTACTTTATTACTTTATAAATAAAAAGGAAACCCACATTAAATTTACTACATAATAATGTTGCTATAACTTTTGACTTTGTTAAAACAGTTCCTCTAAAAGGAAATTAATAAAATTTAATTTGACTACCTCTTTGATACTTACCACCACTTTGGTACCAATCAGTACTTAGAGTGGTAGTGGTGATAGTGGATACAGATCATAGGGAGAACTTTGAATTTTTAGTAGTGCCTGGTATATGGCAATAGAATTAGTCCCTACTCCATGTTGGAATATAGAATGTAAGAGGTAAACTGTGGTAGTGAACTGCACTCCTTCGGGAAATACAAGCGAGAAGTGATAAAACACACATCATTTTATTTCTTATCGTTATTTGCGTCTACTATTACTGTAATTGTGCATAAAAACAATAATTATGCATTGAATAGTAATTGTATTTGAAACAAATTTTTATAGGCAATTAACCATTGCAATAAATACCTCACAAAATTACAGTTTATTATATTCAACCGAAAATATTAACGTTTTATTATTACTTACTGAAAACGCCATTTTGTAAATTTTATATTATATGAAAAAAGCAATTTTGAATATTTAATATATGTCGTGTTAAAGTATGATTGGATAGAATTGTAAATTCGACTTCAGATTTTCCGTATATTAGGAATGCTGTATATGATGATAGTAAGTCATAAATGTGTTACCAATTATTAAAAATAAATAATAACATGTCCATTTTGCTTTCAGATGCACTCTGAGGATATGTGAAGAAGTTTTTGAAACGGAATCGTCAGGTGTCATCAAACCAGTACTAATTTGTGTGATAATGTCTTTGTATATAAATGAACTTGTTTTTTATTTTTATAATTGGAGAAATAATATATTTCGTTAGAGTAAAATCATATTTTTAGTACATTGCTTCATCTGGTACTTGGATACTTATGCATTTACTATTTTAGTAACTTTATTCTCATTACATATTAATAACATGGAATTTATTTGCGTCAATCATTCTTATAGCGTATTCTTATTGTATGTCTAATTAACAATGTCTACGTAAAATATTATTTTTCTGAATGTGCTCGTATATAAAAAAATAGCAACTAGATAGTTTTGCTATTATTAATAATAATCATTATGTTATATTTAACCTTGCCATATATTGAAAATAACGTGATAAAAGTACCACAACAAATCTGCCGTAATTTACAATAATTTCTATACCAAATTGTATGCTTCATGCGCCTCAAGTGGTAGGCAGTAACAGCATTCCATGTTGTTTAGTAATTTAATATGTTCCTATGACAAATTCAAAGTAATTTTGTGATAAACTATGAAATATATATTGTTTGATATAAGAAATTTTGTATGGATTTCACTATTGCATCATCTTTTATATTATAATGTGAAAATTCGTTTTTTACTCTATATCATACATAATATTTTTATATATGAAAACATGTTTGTAATTAAAGATTATTAAAAATATTTTCTTGTATTATTTATATACTATTCTGCTGCCTGTTTATTCTGTAAGTACCTCAAAGATTGTACATGTATTGTCCTATACATATTTTTGGAGTGCAATATATTTATGTAACGCAGGCGTATATAACGTTATGTAATGTGGCAGTGAATACATTTTGAGAATAAACATGCCGCGTCGTGTCATGACAACACGTAGTTGGTCGACATTCATCATCAGCCTACCTCAGTCCAGTGCTGGACATAGGCCTCCCCCATAGAGCGCCACCGCGCCCTGTGCTCGGCTTGCCGCATCCAGTCTGCCTGCAGCCTTTCGCAGATCGTCATCCCACCTGGCCGGAGGCCTGGTCGACATTGTCAGTCAGTCAATAGGCAGTTGGTTACAGGGAGACGTCACTTGGATCTACACTAAATAAATGTCCTGCTTTCTAGAAAAAGAGCATGAGCACAGTCGCTTCTCTTTGAAGATTACGAATAATTCAAAATAACCATAGCCACCTTTCAACAGGGTTGTGTTCTGCCTCGCGCATAAAAGAATTCAAATATTCTACAAATCCACTACACCTTTGTAGATCCAATGATGTGTTTTATCCCGTCCTTTCCATTTAGACTCTTTGTTGATGCAATGTTGGCGGCGACCAATGTTTTGTATTTGTACTGCAAAATCTGTTTTGCTACCAAGAACTCATTAAGAAATCTTCACGTCGAAGTATGGACAACTGCTATAAAACAACCCTCGTTTATCATGTAGGTAATAGTCGTTTATAACTTGAACGCCAGATGATTTAACACGAATGGTGCGCGTGCCTTTACTTATTGTGCCTTCAATCCAAGAAAGGGACACACGTTGTTCGTTGTAACTAGGTTTTCTTTCCGTCAATTTCTAACTAGGCCGTCGCGAAGTTCTCTCCGTATGAGATAAGCCAGCTGTTAAAATAGAAACTTCTGGTATTAACAGCGCCTCAGTTTTAACAAACGAGAACGCATAAAAGCCGGATCTCCTTCTGGATCTCAAACAGATGCCTGCTATCAGCTTCTATATAGTCATTGAGCGGTGCTCTGCTAGAAGGAAAAACAAGAATCACAAGACCCAACCTCCACTTGAGATTTGTCCAATAAAATAAAATTTCCTGGTGTTTCTCTGCTTGTCCTACATTAAGCGGTACCATTACTCAAAGGTACAGCCGTGCAGTGTCTTCTACTTATATGATAATCTCAATAGCAGAATTGGCCGCAGTCAAAAGTCGTAATTCTGAGCGTATTGAATTTCGATTAACGGCTGGGCCTTCGACCAGGACGCGGTGCAGAGCAGAGCTGGATCCAACGATCGACTGCCGAACAGTTGAAGCGGTCGCAAATGCGGTCGCGTAAACAGCTGTGAGTCAGACTGACCCGCGAAGCGCGATATGCATATCAACAACCGCATAATTATGTTTTTGTTTAATTTTTTCATATTATTTATTTTGGTAAGAATAATAACTTATAATTTTATGTAATTATTTCAGTAATAAATACTCGACGATTTACCTCCACAAATACTAGTAAAAAGATTTTATTTATGAACATACTAAACAAATATATTTGTCAAAGAATGCAGGTTACCGAAATAATCATGAATTGCACAACAACAGCAGACGATATCGATTACGAATTAAGAAATAAAGACAAAGTAAGACATCTTCTTTACATAGTGTAAAATTAAGTTGCTTCCGCTATCTGTTCGCTTGATAAACATTTTCTTTATAAGAAAATAAAATTAGACCACCGTCATAATTGGCCACTGCCATGATCATCCGTGGTTTTTCCAATAGTCCGCGACCATAACCGTTGAATAAGACAGTTAGTAGAACCAACTCGTTGACTGCCTCGTTGGTCGTGTTGGTTGCAAGTGCGACTCGACTCGTCTCGACTTGATCGGGAGGTCCCGGGTTCAATCCACGGGTCGAAAAATACAAAATTTTCTAATTTAGATTTTCTATTAGTGGTTCGGAGTCTGGATATGTGCCCGATGCATGGCAATAGGCTCACCACCTATTCCATAGTATGACGTAAACGTAACTGATGAAACGTGGGAGTATTCTGCATTCCTCTGCCTACCTCTTCGGGGCTTACAGGCGTGAAATTACGTTTTTTACGTCACTATCCATGCCTTCTACATCTAATGCGTTTTTTAGTCTTTCCTAATACATGTACTTCTTAAAAACCGCCATTTCTTAATAATTCTTTATTCCTTTCAACATTATGTAACACTTTGAACGTGGATTTAGTTCTATTTAAAAAATCAATTGCTAACTGTCCCCATCACATCTTCGGAGCAACCGGAAGCGGGCGTTCGAGGAAGTTTCCCGTGTTACCTGGATCCGGATACGATGTTTATCTTCTAATAAACAACGCAACATGTCATTCGTGGGAGAGACGCGTAAAAAACATATCTATAGATCAGGGTTTCTTGATCTTGATCTTGGGTCAATTGTAGCTATGCTATATACGTGTCGATATCGATCTATATCGGGTTATATCGAGATACATATATCTCGCTATATCTGTTCATATAATTTGACGACGTAACAAAGAAATATATATCGCACCCCCGGTGAGATATTGTCACTTTTGCAAAAAGTTACAAAAATGAGTTAAACATGTAATAATTGTCCTAAAGCACTGCCTTACTTGATGCGATAAAGTTATTTTTGTGGTACGAAAAGTTTACGTTGTAGCATAAGCTATTCATATCATCTATCTTCTAAAGCAGGGCTTCTTAAACTATGGGTCGCGACACCAAATGGGATCGCGTAGCAAAATTCTGGGG
>DWEJ01002377.1:0-11553 GCA_018245835.1 Mysoria sejanus stolli | reverse complement strand
GTGGGTGTCTATTATGATTACTGGCAAACTAAATACATCGAGCAAATCAAATTTATACTAGCAGCGACATCTAGTTACAGGTATTTGTAATTCTTATGACAGTTAAAATGTCAGTTACTTTTGTATGATGCACGTTATTTTTTTTTTATTTTGTTGCTTTAGCGGAAATTTTGTGTCGGCAGGCTCGTCGCCGCCCGTGTCGCTGGCGCTGAAGGCGAGCGGCGAGGCGGCGTCGCCCAAGCGCGCGCTGCCCGAGCAGCTGCTGCGCGGCCTGCGCCTGCCGCACGAGCCGCCCGTCTACATCCCCAACCTGCAGGAGGAGACCATCCTCGCCGTCAGTGCACTCCCTTCACTCCACTCACGTCAACATCACCACATGAGCTCTTTACGTTCATCAGTGCCATTCTATACCCACCACTGTCTTAAATTTAACCATTAGTAATTAGTGTCAAACTAAATTTTACATCTCATACAGTTTGAGTCTTATTTCGATACCATTGACACGTAATACTCGGGACTCAAAATATGTTATCCACTTTAGAACTTTCAGACGGTATATGTGAGATATAGTATTTCTATAATATTTAAATATCATAAAACATTATATGTTGCATGTGCGCAGGAGGAGCACAGCAAGGTGTTCTCGCAGCTGAACTTCGTGCTGATGTTGGCTGAGCTGCTGTCCGACATGGCTCTGTCGTGCGGCGCGCCCATCGCCGCGCTCATGGACACCTCTGAAGGTACTGTTACTAGCATTGGTTGGAGGTGTACCTTTAGCTTTAGTTCAGTAAAATATCACCAAAACAATCAATACCCTTGATTGAATAATTTGACAAATTAGAAACTTTGAAACAGTGAAATATGATATGCTTAAAGACCTCGCAAGCGACGTCTGAATGTATGCAACCACACCTGAATTTAAATATGTATAAATCGTTGGCAGAGCGCTGCAACGAGAGCGTGCGGCTGGGCCTGCTGGTGCAGGCCATGCAGGCGCTGGCGGCCGGCCTGCGCCTGGCCGCCGCGCACTACCGCGAGCGCACGCTGCAGCCCACGCCGCAAGTGCGCAACGGTACCGGCGCGCTCCTACTGCCGCACACACCCAGCTCGACAACTGATCATATTGACTAATTAATAGATCACAGAGCCATTCTTCACATGCAACTACGCCTAATATCTGACTTGTTATATAAGTTTGTCACATGTAGGAGAGGGCGCTTGTTCTAAAGAATTTTTCATTTCAGTTGTGTCCCTAATGAATGGAAAGTACAAATGGATCGTGAACGAGTCGCGTAGACTTCACGAAGCAGGTGTCACGCCTGCGGTCTGCGACAAGATCCTCTATGAACATGCTATTGAAATGGTAAGCTTTTGTCAATAAATAATCAGTAAATGGTATAATTTTTTTTATTTCCCCATCAACAAAAGACTGCACTAATATTATATACTGTAATAACTCAACATTTTAAATTTTTTTTTATTTATATTACAGTCAAAATTGTTCACTTCACAATAATTATACATTACGATCATTAAGAAGTTAAGAATATTGTATTCGGTTGTCAGTGCCAGATGGCAGCGATCGAGGAGCTGTTCGGCGACATGAAGGAGTGCGAGCGGCGCTACATGTCCGCGCAGGTGCTGCTGCACTCGCTGGTGCAGCGCCACCCGCTGCACCCGCAGCACCGCACCACGCTGTCCAAGTGTGAGTCTCCTTGTACACCGACAACTCGCCATTTATTTCCTGACCCTATTTATCATTCCTCTGTTGGAATATAGGCCACAGTCTTATCTTGTTCTTTAAGTCGTGTGAAGTCTGCCAACCTGCACATCATCTAGAAAAGCCATTATCATTGGCATATAAACAACAGTAGCCAACAGTATGTTAAAAATACACGTTAAAAAATCTGTACTGTTTCAATAAATTTCTATTATTAAATCAAATTATATAGAACGTGTGATTTGACTGCCTCGTTGGTCGTGTTGGTTGCAAGTGCGACTGCCGATCGGGAGGTCCCGGATTCGATTCCCGGGAGAACACTACAAAAAAAATTTTTCTAATTTAGAAATTTTCTAGAAAATCTTAATTAAAATTCTAGTAGACTCCGAAGTCTGGATATGTGTCCAATGCATGGCAATAGACTGACCACCTATTCCATTGTGGGATGTAAACGTAATAGGTAAAACGTGGGAATGCTCTGCATTCCTCTGCCTACCTCATCGGGGATTACAGGCGCAAAGTTACGTGTGATTAAACTTCTTTACCTCCCCAACTCACAGACCGAGACGCAGTGCAAAGGCGGCTCAACTGCCTCAAGGGACCGCGGAAAATTATGGACGTGAAACTTGAGGCCGGGATCTCATAATGCAATATGCAACCGTTAGAGATAAGTTGACTGGACGCAACATGAGAAGTGATTTTATTTTGTTGTCATGTATGGACGTGTGATGAACTATATACAAGTATCATATAAAAAGTGTATAAAAAAAAAGTGAATGATATTGATTAAAGGTAAAATAAATGTACACAATTGTTGTCTAGAGATGAAGTTAACCAGAGATTGCAATAGTGAGTTATATTTTTTTATGTGTAGCGGATTACTTGTAAACGGAGTGAACAAACCACAGTACGGTTCAACATTTTAGTGAAATGTTTTAGCGATGCTTAATGTCAATAATATATAAGTAGTCAAATAGATATAACACTATAATGTCTCTTTTTGAAATAAATGGTTGTATTTTTGTTTATGATTTACCATTTAGTACAAGATATACTAAAGTAGCATGATGCTTTTATTCAATGACGGAGCACCCATTCATGTACTTTTTTTTTATTTTAACATTACGAGATATTTATATAAATAATAAAGTTACATAAAAAAAAGTATAAAAAATATCATTAGAAACTGTAGCGTTGATTTAAAAACCATGTCGTATTAACATTATATAATACTAATTTTGTAGTGTGTATAAGTGAAAATTATGAAGTAATATCGTAATGGACAACCTGCTATAGAGATCTCATTGTCGACCAATAACAATATGGCATTTTTAGGTTAAGCTATGAATGATGTTGTAGTATTTTTCCGCGAGAATATCCAATATGAATTTAACATTTGTATATTTTCTTGTGTAATAATAACACTCGTAATTTCCACTTCACCAAATTGTGATCACTGATTATGATTTCTCTTAAAAATATTGTTTAATTAATGCTTTACTGAAATAAGAATAAAGACTGTTGTACTATAAAATTATTTTGTTTTGTTTCAATAAATAATTATTTTAACATCTGGATTTTCGCATATTATTTATATTAGCAACAACCGGGTAGTAATAAAACAGCATATTTATTCACCAAAGTGTAATCTGTAGAAAAAATGTAATGGATGCATCTATCAGTACTGGACAAACACACCAGTACCTTGCTTTAGGTACTTATAAGGTTTTACACGGTTGCGTCCACGCACTGGGCGAAATATCACTTTGTCTGCAGGGAACTCTGATGAACCAGATGTCTCCAATAGGATATCTAAACAAGTCAGCAACTTTGTTATCTGTGTCGACAGTGTGGGGCTTTTTGTATTAACTTCTGAATTACAATTAGTATTGATCACTCGTTCTATATCTCTCAAATCATCGTTACTGCCTGCATCATGGGTGCCATTCCAATGTAAAGTCAAGGAAAATAATGGAGATGTCTTTGGATAATCACTACTAAGTGCTACCATGGCTACCAATTTTGCTGACTGCCTCGTTATAATTGCTCTATACAACATGTTATCAGCGTTAACGAGACCCTCGGACACTAAATATGTTGTTGAAGATGCCTGGCAGTATTCAGGCCAGCTCACAGATTGCCATTGAGTCAATGAGCCTGACAGGCGAATTGGGTTTAGTGTAGGTAATATTTTTCCACTCTCAAGGTCTTGCAGTTCTATCATTAAGTCTACTCTGGCTTTAAGCCTTTTTTGTAATGTAAAAATTAAATTTTCCACAGTTGCTACACTCAAGCTCTGACAGGGCTCCAAGTATTTGTGAATTTTTTTATCATCAGCAGCCATCACCATAAAATCTAGGCCACACATTCTTTGAGCCCAGATGTAAGGTTTACCAACTTCAGGAATGAAATAGGAAAAATCCTCAGATACTCCAGCATTATTTAACAGGTAGCTTGTAGCTGGATGCGGAGAATCAGTGCCTGTGTCGCCAGGATACAATTCGTTTAATATACAATCTCCACTGAAGACATCTGCAGCTGACACACCTACTATAGGTTTTGGTAGAGACATTGTCAATTTCACCACAACAATTTTTAGGTGCAATAAATATGAAAAAACTAAATTTATAGCAGTGCCATCTTGCAACTTTACCGACAACTGTACACTCAGAGGGTGTTTCCTTAGAACTTCCTTTTTCTTTGCTTCCGCCTTTTCTTCTTTTGAAACCTTAGTAGTTCTGTGATGACGTTTTTTCTTCTGGCTCTGTTCATCATCATTATTGTCTTGGTCTGAATCAGAGTCATTTGACACAACCAATTCATTCTCTATGTTTTTTATTTGATCCAATCTTCGAGCTTCATCTTCATCTCCAGCAATACCTGTTAATCAGTATTCACTTTAATTGTGTACAAGTACAACAAAAGCACAAAAATGGGATAGTACAACTTTTTATACGAAATATTGTATTTACAGAACATGCTACAACAATCATTGATTCCGTTTTTTATTCCTGTAAATAATTTTTTATGCCCTATGTATTGTTACTGACCTGATCCAGGATTTGAACCCAGGACCCCATGATCAGTAGGCACAGTTGCAACCAATACAACCAACAAGGCAGTTTGTACAAATATATATATGATAAATACATTAATGAAAAAAAACTTTTTGCACACTACATTCTTGGAAAGCTAAGTCTGAATGTGATTTGATAGTGGACAATAGCAAATGATGTCTTTAGAATTTATGAAGTTCTGGTGGCAAGAAGAATTACTATACTGTCCTTTAATTAATGTAATCAATTTTGACCATATCAATTAAGATAGGTGCATAAATAAATAACCTGGACTCAATAGTCACTATCTAAAATAATTACAGCCGAATTAAGAAAACAGGCAACTAATGAAGGATTCGTTACCAAAAATATTTTTCAACTACAATGAAGCAACTTACCAACAGTGACAACATGTGCACCAAGGACATCAGAATAAGCATATCCATTTTTATAGAGTAGAAACAGGGGTGGTGGAAGCAGTGATGCAGCTCTAGCCTCATCTCTCTTCTAATCCAGTCTAAGGGCTAGGCATTCTTGTAATGGTTTAGTAGCTTTCAGGACTTCACGTAGATGTGGTGCGAGGGCATCTAAACGCGATCGAGCAGCCGCGATAGCTGCAGCCACACGTTCCTTAGATGCAACCAGCTCATTGCAAGCTCCTGCCAGCTCACGGCGTTGTCTCAACTCCCACTCTAGTCGCGCTAATTGCAGTTGATGTTCATCAGCCTTAGTCATTTCCTGTAAATTTTAACATAATATCTTTATCAATTAACATTTTGACTACATTATTGTTTCACACAATAGATTGTACTTACAGGACGTGCAACATCAGCTGGTGCATCTCTATAAAAGTCCTCCACAGGTATCAGTTCTATTTCCTCATCCTTAGATTTAAATTGCAAGCACTTGGTAACTTCCTTATTGAGGTGATCAGCTTCATACAAGAGGTTTTGCAAAAGCAGATGAGTAGAATCCACTCGCTGCTTTTCCTTGTGCAGGGCGTCCCGGCCCGACCTTGTACGAACTTTCTCCAAACGATTGAGCTTCTTTAAAGCGACAAGGTGTAAAGAGGCTTCTATTCTTTTAGCATTGATTTTCTCTTTTGCCTGTCAAATGTATTGCACTTTAAACGTTCCACTTAGTACTACGATTAGCAACATGTATAATAATAAAACATAAGAAATACCTCTTCAGTCCCTTTTGTTTTTAATTCCGCTATATCAGCAAACAAAATTCGCACATCTTGACAAATCTTCTTAAACAAGGCTGCGTCTTTATCGGCTGGGCGTGCTTGCGCTTCTAACTCTTCAAATTCCACTACACGCTAAAAATTAGATAGTAAATTAATATAACTATATCCCATTAAAGAATTAAACGTATTTTTAGTCGACTATGAGGTAATAAAACAAAATTCTAACCTTATATACGTCAACGGGTGCTTGCTTAGAATTGTCAGTTGATACGGTAGTGTTCAACTTTCGTCGTTTCTTCGTTGATACATCTTCCTTTCCCATGTTCGTTGATTAATCAACAATCAATCACCCCTTATCAATACTCTAAATATTTTAAAAATATCAATATTCAAACCAAACAAAACAGTCGCGTAATGAATGACATATTGTTTTTAAATAATAGTTCAGTACATTTGGATAACATAACTTCTTCTCAGCCGAACGAAATGTAGTTACATTATAATTTTTAGATCAACCACAAAATAACATTTATTATTCTTTTGTGGGCAATCGGTAACTGCTCACATTAAAAATTTTATAACATGAACATTAAAAATTTCATAACATAATTCCCAAAGAGGTAAACAGAGGACTGTAGTCAACTCTTACTTAGTTATCCTATTTCTGTATACTGGGGACTAAACTATACTCCAAGGCACTATATAATAATAATTTCAAATTAGGAAAATTTAATAGTAACAGACTCGGTTAATTTTTAATTATATGTTATAGTGTATTTATTGCTTTAATTTGACCTCTTATCGTGCTGCTACGGACAGTGATTAAAAATTTTTTTGTAAAGAAATGATTTAGGTGCAGGAGAACGGCACAAGTTTCATCTTAGGAGAATACATTATTTCTGAAGGATTTATACTTAGAGAAATAAAAAAAACGTAACTTCACGCCTGTTATCGCCGGAGAGGTAGGCAGAGGAATGCAGAACGCTCGCTCGTTTCGATTACGCTAACGTGGCACTATGGAATAGGTGGTGAGCCTATTGCCATGCGGGCCATCGGGCACATATCCAGACTCCGAACCACTACTAGAAAATCTAAATTAAAAAATTTTGTAGTGTTCGACCCGGGAATCGAACCCGGGACCTCTTTATCAGCAGTCGCAATTGCAACCAATACGACCAACAAGGCAGACGTGAGGAATACTTTAAAGAGATAAAGTGTAGATAATATAAGTAAACATTTTAAAGATTGCCACTCATATGGGCAAGGCCACAGGTGAGCGCACTTGGCAAATGCCAATGCCAGACTCAACACACCTCAGAGAACAAGGAGGATTGCTCTCAGCGTCTCATGTTTCCTCGTAATCTCGTCCATTGTCGTGGCGAGTCATAAGTGTGTGATAAAATCTTACCTGTCTATAAATATTATGTTTGCCAACAGTCACTGGTTTACAGATTATGGTCTTAACCCTCTTCATTCTAAAAGTTAAATAATAAAAGGGTTGATGATTATAACGTTTATGATAAATATAAAGAAAAAAATACATAATAAAATATACATAATTATTTTATAAAAAAAACTAATTGACTTGATTTATGTTTAAAAAATAAACCTAGAAAATTATAAAAAATAATCAGAATGATCGGACAAATCAAAATTCGCATTACTACACTTCGTTACAGTGTTAATACATTTACTAAAAGTAAATATGCAAGCAAATAGGGAGAAAAGAATAATATCCTTGTATCATATTCATCCTTGTATCATTCATTCATATAATTGTAGTAGATAAACTATTTAACGCAATAAATATTAAGTTTATACTGGATCCATAATAACAATAAATACTTTGTATGCATAGGAATAATGTATTATTTACCCGAGCTTATTCAGCGTCGCGTCGGTACGGAAAGTACACCGGCGTAAATTATATAGCTACATGGAGTCTTATAATATTGTATAGTGTATAGTAGAACGAAAATGTCTTCATTATTGTCCAAATGTATTGCGCGTCCAGACAATAATGTCTGTTAATTGCCCTATAGACATGCTATACAAGACAAGTAGAATGGGCCATTTACTTTGTTTACATTAACTTTAGTGTAATGTTGATATACTGTTAGAGATGACGAGATTTGTATTAAAGTATTAAAAAGATTTTCACTACGCACGCGTCTGCCTACCCCTTGTTGGAAAATATAGGCGCAACGTTTGAAAGCAGTGATAGCCTAGTGGTTTGATATTCGACCTCTTCGCGTTCTAAAAAAAATTGTTCTCTAAGGCTTGTGAAATCTGACAACCCGCACATAGCCGACTGGGCAGACTGGCCTTCATCATCATCATCAGCCTATTGCTGTCCACTGCTGGACATAGGCCTCCCAATGGCACGCATCTGAGCTCGATCTTCTTGACTATAGTCTTGACTTGACAGAATGAGAGTGACAAACTCTCATTCTGAGAGCAGACCCATGTTCCAATAGTGGAACGTAAATAAAACGTTGATACAAAGTAATACTAATAACTTACAATATTATATGGCCGCGTGAGGTCAGGACAGGTCAGGTCAGGTCAGGTCAGGTCAGGTCAGGTCCGGTGAGGTCAGGTCAGGTCAGGTCAGGTCAGGTCAGGTCAGGTCAGGTCAGGTCAGGTCAGGTCCCTCGCGAGGTTGGCGGAGGGTGCCGAGTGCGAACCATGTTCACCCTTACGATTTTAATGTACTTCTAAATCTATCACTTCTCCTCTCCTGACCTCCTCGCAGACGGGCGCCGGCTGAGAATACTGCGCAAGAAAATTCATTAATTCAACGTTTATTCACATGAAAAATCTGGACAATGAACTGTTGAGAAACTTTTAAATTTTATCGGCCGATGTGCAATAATAATATTTAAATATTATTATTGCACTTCGGCAACATAGAAAATGTTATTAAAATATTTCAAAACAGATACTAAAGATTATCCGCAGGCAAGTTTACACAAGGAGTCGGTGCGACTTGCAACTCACGGTTACCTGTTAAGCGATCACATTATAAAGGTCGTTACAGACTGAGCTATAATATATATGAGTATGTTGTACTTTAAAATCTCTTGTTATATAATGACATGTATTCCATATATGATTCTGACAGCCTTGTTGGTGGAGTGGTTACAAGCGCGACTGCTAATCGGCAGGTTTTAGGTTCAATCCTCGAAGCTGGTTTTTCTAATAGAATACCTAGTATAAGTGCAAAATTTGGATTTGTGCCTGGCATATGACAATAGACTCACCTCCTATACAATGCTGAGATCGATAACCGTGTAATCGTCTAAATCAGGGCTTCTTAAACTTTTGTCATTCACGACCCCATTTATGATTGCGAGTTTCTTGACGACCCAATACAAATATAAAAGAAAAATAAATTAATATAAAATTAATTAAATTAGTATATATAAATATTTGACATTAAAATCTCTCGACCCCACAATTTTGCTAAGCGACCCCATTTGGGGTCGCTACCCATAGTTTAAGAAGCCCTGGTCTAAATGTATTTTCCTTAGAAGAGTGTACTACACAATCAACATTCCCAGGTTTACCTACTTCTTCGGAGAAATTAAGGCGTTATGTTATGTAATCATGATATGTTTTGGTATGATATATATTATAGCTCCGTGTGTAACGACCCTAACGAGTAACCACACTTTAACGTCCATAATCATAGCACTCGCTGTAAAGTAACGATTTTACGATCATTGACTCCGCTAACCAATGTATATTATTATAGCACTTGCTGTTAGTATTTAATCCATTAGAGTTAAATTTACACGCATTTTGTCACTATTCAAATAAAAAAATAACATTAATTTAACATAAATGACTTGTGAAAACAATTGCGTTATGTTCGCAAAATGTTTACGACTTCGCATTAAATTTCCAAACGGGCAGATTTTTCGTTTATAAATCGAATGATTTGTTCAAGCTCTGAGTGTTGCGATATACGTATTTGTCTAGACTATCAAGCCACTAAGACACATAGTAATGGCTATGTGCGTGTACGTAGGAGTGGAGGGATGAAATAAGTACTAGAACATGGACAGGAATTGCCGTAAAATAAACTAAAATCTTTTCCCATTTGCTATAAAAGATCATGTTGCCTGTTTTCACATTCCGGAGATCAGACATGTATCTTTTTATTTGGATGTTTTATCAGAAAGATTAGTGACATTGTATAAAACACTGATTACCTATAATAAATACGTATACTAAATTTCAGATGTCCGCAATACACTGGACTTACGGCCAAAGATATGAATAAGATATATTTCACGGGATAACTTACTAGTGCATAGTGCCTCGATTCGGTTTGTGGTTTTGCGCTTTAAGGGTTTCTTAAGAAGTTTGTTTTTTATGTAAAATAATATTAACTGCTTGATTCCTAGACATCCACGACCTGTATTGCTATACTAAAACGTATCTTGATATATTTTATGACTGATTTGATAGTACGTACACATTGTACTGAAACTTCAACCTATCAACCATTGTGCTGGCCTTTGAAATGGTCAGAGATAGTTTATGGCCGTCATAAATAAAGTCCAGTTCTTGTCAGCTGCCCAGAACAATCTAACAATCTGCACTGGCTACAGATTGTTAGATTGTTCGCGTGAATTTATCGTGATTCGCATTCACTGATGACCGCCATTTTTCTTTCGTTGGTGATGGAGTGCACACGTCGACTTGTCAAGATTGTGAAAGTCTTTACAAGTCGCCGTAAAGTAGTATCGTATGGTAAAATATTTAACCTGATTGTGATCTCGACGGGCCACACATCGACATATTGGTTAATAAGTTATGATAATTATTGTGATAAGTTTGCATGCCCTAACAGGCAGAACTCGGTAACCCATGTATAATGTAACAACTTGACTGTACCCTTGTTCTTGCAAATAAATATATTTGATTTGATTTGAAGTTAATGTAAAATGTCAATAATATAATAAAAATTATAAAAACTACTTCAATCCTTGGTGGCTTACACGCGCTTGCTAAAAGACATATTGTATTCCAAGACACGAGGTATCGCCAGATGCATTAAATCGCTCGTGTATCGCTGTATCGCTGTATCGCCGTATCGTTATATCGCTCTACATCGATAGTATCGCCGATCGGGACTGCGCTCGATCGTGGGTACCCTTTAAAGGTAACATGAGTCGGGTATCGAACCCGCAGTAAAAGGTCTCTCTACTTTGACGGTAATTAATATTGATATTGTATACGTTAAACAGGTTCCAATAGATCGCACGTCCGAGAGCGAGGTATTTAGTATTGTTTCTTGCACTTTGTCTGCTGGTTACTTACGTGATGTAAGGTCATATATAATAGCCCCGACATTCATCGCTCGCTTCATTAACGCACGCCGGTTTCGGAGACTTTGATTTCCCAATTAGTATTTAAATTTAATAGGAAATGACTGCCTCGTTGGTCGTGCTGGTTGCTAGTGCGACTGTCGATCGGGAGGTCCCAGGTTCGATTCCTGGGTCGAACACCACAAAATTTTCTAATTTAGATTTTCTAGTAATGGTTCGGAGTCTGGATATGTGCCCGATGCATGG
>DWEJ01002376.1:0-11554 GCA_018245835.1 Mysoria sejanus stolli | reverse complement strand
CTATCTAACACTGAAAGAATTTTTCAAATCGGACCAATATTTCTTGCGATTAGCGCGTTCAAACCATCAAACAAACTCTTCAGCTTTATATTATTAGTATAGATAAATCAATAATATTTTGGTATATAATATAGTGAAATAATTTCAACTATTGCTTTCAATATTTAAGCTTATATATTGTAGTGCATTTTTAATATGAAGTGAGCAGCAACCGAGCAGGCAGTAGGCACATGTGGTAGTGACTGTCCATAGGATTTTTTGTGTCAGTTAGTCTCATTTGTTAATATGATTGTTCATTACATCACGCCTGTAATCTCCAAAGAGGTAATTGGCAATAGATTGGTGAAAGGGGACTGTTAATGAGTATCATTAGTCCATTTAGTACACATAATAATATGTTAATAGGTTCAAATATACAAACCCATCTGCTTCACGGTAACCATAAAAATTAGAGATGGTCCTTCCTCAGAGGAAATACGTTCGGTCTTGATTAACTTAATTATTATTTTAATTCTACTGCTTTCTTATTACATGTCAAATCTTATTCATATCAAAGTTGTGTCAGTACCTCACACGATCGTTCGGATGGATGCTAAGGATGTGAGCTCTCCCGACTCATTGACTCGCTTACGTCATCCTTCCTACACAGCGCCATGCACCAAAGTATGAAGCTCCATAAATATCGACTAAATGTATGCCAAATGTGTTCCGATTCACAATGTTCTTTTTATTATGCGCATATGAAACCGTTTTGTAGAGTGACTTTTGAGATGTTGAAAAACGTTGCCAAGAGAGGCAAAGTAAGAAATGAAAAGGTCAAATAGCGTAGGGCGCTCTTCTGCTAGGTGGAGTATAGGCAAGAGAGTGGATATAGGCAAAGTGGCTGGAAGCGGTAGGGTGCGAAGAGCTGAAGATCGAGCTCCGTGGCGCGCTATTATAGAGGCCTATGTCCAGCAATGGGGCTCAACAAGCCGATGATGATAATAAATAGGCACTTTTAAAAATAAAGAAAATAAAAATGCTACGTAGTGTAACGTAACATCAACCCAATAATCCCTGAATAGGTGGACCTGATAGAGGAGTGTACGTCCCAATATGGAATAGGTGGTGAGTCTATTGCCTTATATCGGGCACAAATATAGACACAACCAGAGCCACAACTAGAAAATCTAAGTTAAAATATCCAATAGTGTCTGACCTGGGATTTGAACCCAGGACGATTCACGCTTGCAACGAATATGAGCAACGAGACAAAATGAAAACGCATATTTAAGATATACTCATTCTTTTCAGAGGCATATAGCTGAAAGAATCTACTTGGATCTTAAGTCCTGGACACCAGCCTTAGGGCTTTCAATGTTTTTATGAGATGTATTCTATTGTTGCCTGCCTCGTTGGTCGTGTTGATTGCAAGTGCGACTACCGAGCGGGAGGTCCCGGGTTCGATTCCTAGGTCAAACACTACAAAAAAAATTCTAATTCAGATTTTCTTGTAGTGATTCGGAGTCTAGATAAATGTCCGATGCATGGCAATAGGCTCACTTCTTATTCCATAGTGGGACGTCAATGTAACTGGTGAAACGTGGGAGTGTTCTGCATTCCTCTGCCTACCTCTTTAGGGATTACAGGCGTGAAGTTTCGTTATGTTCTATTGTTTTCGTTATACTTTAGTGCAGGCCATTTGACTTTATTGTTATAGGCAATAGTTCAAAATTAATTGATCATCAATAAAATATTTAAGCCTTCAATGATCAAAACTGGTAATATCGACCCCCATTAATATCATATACTAATTCATTTTATTTTATTGGCAACTAGATAATAAGTAGTTACATATTGTACGAAATTGTGAAAGATGTGTGACTTATCTTAGTTGGCTGCAGTCTGGCCTTGGTGGCTGATAAATAAACTATTGGAATAGTCTAGCGTTATTCGAATCAAGGTCAAGGATTCATTTTGATTTTCCTCTAATACTTTATTTATGAGGAAAACTTAAATAATTCGATAGGCGAGGACGTTTGGGACTACATTGAGTAGGTAGCTACGCGGTTCGAACATCTCCACATTTCGTGTGATTAGCTTACGTTAGATTAGAGTTACTTTCATAAGAATTTCTTTTTCTATATTAAAAACATAAGTATACTTTGATCTTTTATCTGCTTCCTTTCTATATTTTTTTTAAACTTTTGTTTATCTTTTCACAATGATACAGAAGAAATTTTAATGTATAGCTGAAATAATACCTTATATTTATAACCTTTATTTGAAATATTACCTTAATATTTCCTAATTACGACGTTCAGGGACGTTAAGGGTATGTATTAACGTTGTTAACGTTGTTAACGTTAAGGGTATGTATGGGGACGTTAAGGGTATTAAGTATGAAATGTGTAATTCAAGATTAAGTTTATTATTACACGGTTGTTATTTTAGCGTCAAGTCGAGTGATGTGAGTAGCGAATCAAAGGGCCTCGTCGATGAGAGCAAGGTCGGTGAGACCTTTGTCGCTTGCCCACGACGTTAGCATTGATATTTACATAGCATTGATAACTTTATGCAAATTATTCTTTGCTTGTGTTTCCCTGTACTGTGGCACTACATGGCCAAGCTTGCTAGGGAATATGTAAGAACATATTCCTCAAATTAGCTTCGGTAAGTAGGTATGCAAGGCTAATCACGATTGCTAACTGTTTTATGATTTCCTAGTATCAATAGTCGGTGCTGAATAATTTGATTCGTTATTATTTTATTCCGTTCATCATACTGTCGTAAAGCTAATTGCAGCTATTATTTTAAAATTCAGGCATTTTTGGTAAATATCAGGTCAAAGAAAAGTCAATAGAGCTTTACAATATTTGATTTAAACTGAATAGTAAGTGCGTGTCGCGACGGTGTAAAGTCCGTGTCGGGGCGGTATAAGAATACATTTCTCGACCCCGCGCCGGGATACAGGGTGTCGTAAGAGGTGACTAACCCGTCGCTGGCTGATCGCGGTATGGTGTGGTCTGTCTAGTCACAGCTACATGCACTGGCCGCCTATGGGCAGAAGCGTAGGAAGCTGTGCTCCGCGAACCCCAACCCGCATGCCCAGAGTAGGAATTATGGTTATAACCCATTAGGGGAGGCCTATGTCCAGCAATGGACTGCAATAGTCTGATGAGAATTACGATGAATAGTTACATACATTTGATTCGTATATTTTTAAATTTTAGAACTCTTGTTTTGCACCTTAATATTACAAAACTCAAGCACATACACAATTGATATAATAGCATGTTATAATGCAGCAAGCAAAGCAAAGCAAAGCAGCAGTTGTTTGTAAATATATTACAACATAGAAGTTATAAAAACTCAAGGCTAACCGGCTGGATCTTCCTACCTCTGGTGGAAATTTTTAGAGAATTTAGCAGAAAATGAGAGCAAATTAATTTAGCTACGCCAGTGGCAGTGGCGGTTCAAGGAGAGCCCTGCGCAAAGGGCCAGTCGGCGTCACGCACTGCCATTGACCTAGTTACGAAGCCGGCGCGCGCGCAGCGTACGCTCGCGACCAGAGCCCTGCGACGCGGGCGCGTCACGTATACACGTGCCGTATGATTTTCAGATTATTTGCCAAGGTCTCTAACACAACTTGACGCATCCACACCGCTTTATTTCACCAAACGGGTATTCAGAGGAGTACAGAGCTACCAGGAGTCAGATTGTACGTCGTGCAATGAAATTGCGGATGAACTTAGTACCAAGATTTGAGTGTGTGTAATACCCCCGTGATCCGAGACGTATTTATGCTATCTAAGAATGTATTATTTTTATACCCTATAAACCGTATTAAAAATTAAATTTCTTACACAGATCAACTTGCATCAAGACCCCGATAGAAGGAAAAATCAAGTGTAATATATTACGAACTAATACTTACAAATAGAATAACAGTGACATATAACGGATATAAATAATAGAAAGTAACCATAACACCAGACAAGATGGCAAGAGAATTGTGTAATATTACAGAGTTAGTGGCTTTTCAATGCGAGTGTATCACATTTCAGCGGACCTCGCTTCGCTACAGTTGTTTGTGGCGCGCATCTCAAGGCGACGGGCGCCCTCCGCCGCAAATAATTCTGCTATTGTGAAACAGCCGTCTTATCACCAGCCTAAGACCTTGGCTACATCACACGAATTACGGTCAAGTTGACGATTTCAAGATTACATTTTTCAAATGATAATAAAATTTCCGTAGACGAATCGTAACAGTAATGTTTTGATATTAAGGGGTACGCCGAGTTGTTAAGCGCGAATTATCCTTTATTTTGTTTATCGCTTGAATGCGTTAAATTTCCTGTTCAAGAAATGCGAGTGAACTGTAGCAAAAAAAGTTGTTTAAAAGATTACCAATGTTACTTAAATACTAAATCTGAAATTGTTTAAGCTAATGCAAACATTATATAACTTCCTTTTCTTATTGATATCCTTATTTCATATTTATTTGGCTTGTAATATAAACTATTATTACGAATTTATTTGTTGTATAATGAAAAATTAACTATTTGCATTATTTTATATTGTAATAATATTGCTTGTAACAAAAGTAACACAAGTGTGAAATATTTATCTTTCACAGAGAAAAGCGTAATTCACATTAGACGTCCTTGTTCAAAACTGGAAAATTTTTAATTATTACTGTGTGCAGTCTTAACGAGATTGAAAGATAAACAAACCGCGATTTTTATAATGTATAATTATATTCTGTTCACAAGCTAACCTATTTTAATTGATTTTCATCACCTATGGCAAATAATTTGTTTCCACTTAGACGGGTACTTGATACCTATACTTTCTTCTGCCCTTTAAGGCCTAATACTGATGTTTTTAAATGGCAGAATAGACGGGTAATATATTCCTTGAGGTGGCACGAGAGTGGTCTGTAGTGCCACCCCAAGGAATATATTACCCGTAGTAATGATGTGCCCACATCTGATTCAACCTACAAATTCGTAATTCAAATTCTTAGATAACTTTTATTTCTCGTTAAATTTATTCATCACAGATTCTGTCGCGCAAAAAAATACTTGTAAATCTTTCTCCTAAGCAGGTTACATCGACGTTAGCTATGAAGAAATACTCTTCATTGTCGTAATAGTTTCTGTGTATGTAGCCACTGGGAACATACATATATTCGAAAATACTTATTTGTGTATGTGTGTGTATTTGTATAGGCATTTGTGTGTATAAGAAAAAAAAATCATTTGCTTGTATGTATATCAAATACCTCATACTCACATACCTTATTATACATAATTTTATATGACACAAGTAGTATATTGCTACAGATAATAATAAATTCTAACGTGTAAAGTTGCACATTATCGAGTGTCTATTCTGTCGTGCGGACGGTTAATAGATTCAGTGTTTTTGAACTTAAAATAATTTTGAATCGTCAGACATGAAAACAGATGCGTTATTCATCGGAGAGCATGTTCGATGCATTATCTCTCAAGAGGCATACCAGTGATAAATGCGTCGGAGACGGCGTCAATGCACTCCGCAGCATGCTAGGTCAGTTCCCTGTGACTCAGTCCCTGATGCACCGTTACGTACATACATAACGCATCATCATTTTTACCTTCACTAATAGATTTAGATGCACGCGATATATTTCAGTAACATCGACACTTCGACGTCCATAAAAAGCCGCTCCGACTGAACTACGTAACTAAACCAGCAATGTAACGCAACACGTCATATAATAAATTATCGCGGGCGTGTTCGTGGTGTGACAAAGTAACACAATTGTCTAACCAGTTACTGGTCTCAGAACAACAATTATCATCACCCAGTGCTCTAGTGACTTCAGAGAAATAATACATATATTTGTTTCACATGTACTTTCATTTTCTATTTTTGTAAGTGTTTCTGTGTATACCATATCTACCTCCAGCAATAAAAGAATCATTTAAATTGCTAATTTAATTAAACGTGTATTGTAATTCAACAAAATTACGACCCAAAGCTGGGGTTTTGGTATTTCCAATTTATTTTTTAAAACTAATGTCTATAGTTACTTAGTTCACATTGGTCCGTCATTGGGGCTTTTTTTAGAATGTTTTTTAAATGCTTTCAAAACGTTTAACAGCTGAACTGTATAAAAAGAGATCTGGACTGATTATCGTGGCAAGTGAAACAAGGATATAAATTTGCCACCCGCCACCGATAAACTGACCGACCGCGCTGCCGTTTATTAATTTAACTAATCGTTTGCGATATGAAAAAAATATGTTTACTTACAATAAAATTTAATAGCGCAATGAGCTGGGCGGGCGAGTCGACATTTCCCCCTTCTATAAACGCAATCATTCAAATACGATCGCTGTTGATTATGTAATTGAACCCATGACCATCTGCTTATTTGCCTGTCTTCTTCAGAGTGCTGAGGGCCTGAGATTACGAACCCTTTCTGTAGCCACCGGCCACCCTCGGACAATATTTTTTACCACGCAATGAACACACTGGTTTAATGAGAAATATCGGTAACGGAAGCACTTTACTGTGCATATCAAATTTTCAAATATTTAAATAGAGTTCCCGAATGTTATTTTGTAAAGCAAACCATACGATCCGGAACTGACAGAATTTTTGTAAAAAAAACATATTTAAAACATATTTGTACCCGTGCAAGTGTGAATCCTAATAGTTAAATGCAAACTAGTTTAACGGACACGTAGCCAATGGCGAGAGGGCAGATGTAAAAAACGTATTTTTAATGTGTATCGGTCATGATCTGTAACTGCACATGCAGCTTGTGGCCGCTGGCCAATCGCGGCGACGCACCACCTATTAATTCTACGTAAGGCGAATTACTCCGGCGAAGACTAGCTTTTAAAAAAATGCTTCGTATTTTTTTGCTTTACACCGCCATGTTATAAATTTTTGTTTAAATTGCAATTTCATTCGCAGTGTGGATATTTTTATTGTGGATAATACAGTATAATACATTTTTCAGTGCATAACACAACTATCATGCTGTTCATATAGGTTAGTTAACAGTAGAAAACTAGTCAAAGTATTGTTCATATAAACTGATTATTTATACTGACCCTGCATCAATGGATTTCTATAATATACTTTTGCATTTTTTTAGAGCTGTAGCAAACCGTACGTATTCGTTACTGAGTAACGGGTGCGCGATGAAGTACCGAGTACCGAATCGTTACTCACAGATATATTTCGTTACTCGCATGTTTCGTACTATTGGTACGTGCCTTGTTTTAGTTCACTCATGTACCGTTGATGCGTGTATTGAACGTTTCGCACGCGCCCGCTCATTTGGTGAATTTAAAAACGTACGTTACAAAGTACGATGTTTGTATTAAGTATATGTCACTGCAATTATATTAACTGATTTATTTACTGTTGTAATACGGATTCCTAATAACGCAAGCAAGGAAGGCGGGTTTACAACACGAGTACCTACTATTAGAATAATATTACAATACATATATACATATCTTCACGACGGGTCCCTCACGGGGTAGCAGAGAGCACGGAGTGCCAAATATCTCTATCCTTACAGACCTGCTGCGCCTCCTCCACATTCATAACTCTTTTCATACATGCACGCCGGTTTCGAAGACTTCTAACTAACAATAATAGTTACAACAAAAACATATGTTAACGCTTGTCTATAACAATTGCGGTACTCTAGGTTCAATTTTATTCTAAGAAAAAAGATTTTCTTTGCTGTTTTAGCTTCGTTAAAAATATATTTATATTTTATTATTATGTTTAATTTCATTCAAAGAACAAAAAAATTTTGTTGATTTATCGTTAGAAAAAACGTAACTACACAGTAATATCCCAGAAGAGGTTGAGTAGAGGAATGCACTACACTCCCACGTTTCACCAATTACGTATACACCTCCCACTATGGAATAGATGGTGAGCCTTTTGCGATACACCGGGCACATATCCAGACTCCGAACCGCCACTAGAAAATCTACACTAGACAACTTTGTAGTGTTCGACCCAGGACCTCGCATCGGCACTTGCAACCAATACGACCAACAAGGCAGTCAGTCGGTTATCGTTAAAATGTTGTTCATTAAATTTTATTGTCAATTAATAATTTTTAACACCTGTTTGTTGTTTATTCATTATAGTTGATGCATAAATGCATTGTGACGTTATTGTGATATAACATACATTCACGGTAAATATTTTCAAAATAGTACGTAAATCCATTGTAAATTTAGTAGATTCCGTCAACTGTTCACTTATAGTACTATACTTTACCTATTCAATGTATACGCGTACGCAATACGAAATACGAATCGATTCGTTGCTTTAACGTACCAAAGCATTCTATGTGATATCAATCAGAAGTAACGAGTAACGTAACGATGCGATAGTAACGGGTATTAGTCTTAAAATAACGAATACATACGGATACGTTTCTGTTCGTTACTTTTACACCTCTACTTATTTTAAAGCGTCCAGCTTCGCATCACCTTAGTCACATCTGAAAAATCTAAAATATACTATTCAACGTTCGAATTTTACAAGAAAAGCACTGGACACTTACGCACCACTGACCCTAAAAAGTTATGTACGTTATTAAGATTATGCGTGACTCGCTTCAACGTTGAAGGAACATATCGCGAAGATATTTTTACGTTAAATCATGATATACCTACATCATCTATAATGTTATTAAAGGTTTCTGAAGTTCGTCGAGGAATGCATGTGTTTGATATTCACGTGAAAACAATTGGCGCTTAATATTAAGGGCTCAACATCTGTATAATTGCTAGATAATACTATACTTATAAACTGTATATTTTCCAAACAATAAAGATATACTTAACTAACAAGTTTTCCTACGGTTTAACAATATTTGTTTAATATCTTTGCCCAAAAGTATTTGTATAGTAACTAAAAGCTTAAAATAATTATACCAAAAATATATCTGAGAAACGTAGCGTGTTATATGAATATAATATATTTTCTATGTTAATTAGGAATTAACAATCCAACAAAATAATGGTAGGCCGTAGGCAAACCGGGCGGAAACATTTTGTAGGGTTGCGATTTATTGCGGAGAGCTAAGGGCCGCAACAGCCGGTGACCCTTTGCTTTAAATGGCTACAAAACACGGCCCATTTATAAAAAGACCAAATGATAACGGGAACACAGGACTTTTTGTAGAAAATTTGTATTAATGGGCTGGGAACAGCAAAGAAAAGATTCTACGAAGTTAAATCGCTTGCTAAATATATCCAACTTGGAAAGTAGATCAATAAATTATGTGGACGTTGTGGCAATAGTCTGTGGCTACATACAAAATGGCCAGATTCTTGAATATATATAAGAATACGTAAACCTCAATGTCCTTTCAGTGGATAAGTAAAGTCTCCTACGTTTTTCTTTGCACTGCCTAAATAGTTGAACGGCGTGGGTAAAAATAAAAATGACGTTCGTGTAACTTAAGCCTGCAAAATCGGGATATTTAGACGAATTATATTACTTTCGTTTAAAATTCGCGTTTTTTGTATATCACTTTTGAAATAACAAAAACATAGCATCGTGACTGTAATTCCGCAAGAGGTTAACAGGCGAGTGTAGTACACTCTCACGCCTCAAGTTACGTCGGGACGGTAGGCCATGTGGCGATGGGCACTAATCTAGACTCTGATCCATCACTAGACATTTCAATTAGAATAATCCAATATTACTGAAGTGCAAATCCAACCCAGGACCTGTCTATCAGCATTCACGATTTCAAGCAACTACTCGACTAACGAAGCAATTGAAATAGCATTTAGGTATGTAAAATGCGAGTGAATTACTTAAAAAGTTAGCCTATACGTATTTACTACATTTAAAATCCAAACTCTAGGTATATATTGTCTATCAACACTATCGGTTCGTGTAATGTATGCCCAAAGACTGCTACACATATAGAAATCAACATTAAACAGTACCTACACATAGGTATTATATATGTGAAATATTATAATATTCCATGGAACCTCGTGAATATAAATACATCTATGAAATGAGCTAAAAAAAAATATAGACGATTGCATTATTATATCCATAATAAATCTAATGACACGATGCCGTCTATAAATATAATCGAAACAGGTAGAATTTGGAACTAATGATACACGTTGGTGTGAAAGGTTATATGTGTTTGATATCCGTTTAAGGTAAAAAGGTTGCTAGTGTATAACGATAAAGTTTATTTTTGTGAGAATGTAATCAGTATCTGTTGCTTAGTTTTTATACGTTTTAGCGGGGTTGAGGGGGCGGTGGTTCTGGAGTTCTTGCGCTGAAAGGGTTGTGTGGGAACGGAGGGCACCTGCGTCTGCACATGGTGCTCGCCCAGCATGTTTTTTATACATTCGCGCAGACAGATCTATCTAATGCAGTTTTTTATCCATATGGCGTACTTACAAATCGTGAGGAACGACATTTTAGACCATTTTATGAATATTCCTTGGCCACTCATCACGTGAAAACAATATTATATAATTCCTGTATTTAATAAAAGTAGATACTAATTTCACATTCACGACTGAATTACATTTCATTAACGGTGGCCGGAAGAATAGGGGCGGTTGCGAACTGTCGATTGCAACTGTTTGCGATGGCATTATCGTGTCGGCGGGCAAACTCATTACCGATGCTATGTTTCGCGTCTGTTAATAAAAAACCAGTAACGCGAGAGCTTTACTGCCGTTTAGAATGGTCGCGGAAAGGGATCTCACTGTGAAACGTAGAATGGACTGCATTATTAAGGCTCGGCGGTCGTTACCTAGCGAACTGCCCCTATTTCTCGCCACTATTTATTCATTTTGCAACACATCGCCTGTCGGCCTTTTCACCCTCTTGCCTCGCGTCGTCGGCTATGAATTCGTAATGAGTCCGTTCCGTTAAAGGCCGCAAATTCACGTGGCCGTGCCGTTGACGCGCTAACCAAAACACGAACACGCACGTCACCTCGAACCCTTTATCTATTAAATCTTTTTCGAGAAAGTACTTCTGTCTTGTTAATAAAAGTGAATTCTTACTTTGGCTATTTAACACGCAAAACCTTAACTTATTATTTTTTATATTGTAATAATGTCACTGTTGGAAGCTAATATTGCTATGTTTGAAAAACATTTTTGCGGCGCTCGAGATTTAAGACACGCTAATTATAATCTCTAAATATTTATAAAATTCCTACACTATAAAATATTAATACTTGATTGTACAGCAAAGAGTAAGTGATTATTGTACTGAAACAAAATGCTAATCAACACACGCCTCGGATGAAATAAAAATCCCCAACATAATTGTGTATTATAAAAGCAAAATCGTGTTTTGTGCTCGTGTTAAGCGGATAGTATTTTTTTGCATAAGCGGATAACCCTTCAGAGTCTACCTGCGAGCGACAACACAGACGACGCGTATGTATTGTGCGCGGGGAACTGCGCTTGCGCAAATAGTGTGGCCATGATGAACCATTGGCCACCACAACATACCTTTGTACCTAGAAACATTTATTTAAAAAATA
>DWEJ01002375.1:0-11557 GCA_018245835.1 Mysoria sejanus stolli | reverse complement strand
CCGAGTGTCCAGTTGCTTCGTTTTAAAAATATTGTATAGTCTTAATTCATTAAGCACATATATGGGGGTTATAGGTATCCATAAACACAAAACGATGTCTTCGGAATAACGGCCGAAGGTGGTGTTGAGTCGTAGATGACTACAAACCTCGCAAGCAGGCGCACCCCATGATGTAGCCCATCATAGACAGCCGCGGCGCCGGCGGCGGGCGCGGACGCGGCGGCCTCGGCGGCGGCGGCACGCGCCGGCCGCGCGGCGGCGCTCGCGACACCGCGCCCGCGTTACCCGCCGCGCCCGACCCTCGCGCGCCACCCGCCCTCTCCCGCCCACATCGCACACTATACACTCACAGTGCAACTGTTACGTCACACGATGACGAACGGCGGCTGGCCCATAATACTCCACGTGGCGTACACAATTTTTTTAACAATTAAGAGTCTCAGACATTAAAATCGTAAGTTAATGCAGCGTTGTCAGTTCTATGAATAGGTATTAAGTGCAATTTGTTCAAATTCATAGGAGGAACCCCATAAATATTTCCGTTGAAAAACGGTTACGAGCGCCGAGGGACATCACGGTCGGTGCAGCGAGCGCGGTCGCGTGCTGCGGCCGGTGTCGATCGATATCGCCTGCTAAGTTCGCGCCTCGCGACCCGCCACAGTCCATGAGTAACTCACATCGATTATGAAATGTAATAAACAGTCTTAATAAACTCCAAAATTGCCATCTTCAGTAACCATTTCCCTGAAAACGATATGAAAAACTAAAAATGGTCATACTTTTCAAGTAACCTCCCCGTAGAAAACAACAAAATTATATTAAACTTTGAAACCATTAATGCGCAACTGCTTTTATGTAATCAAGAAGTGAACAAACGGGGAAGAGACAAACAAACTAAAACAAACAGTTAAGAGTGTATTGATAATTCCAGAGTCAATAAACTTTAAGCCGGGCACGCTAACTGATTAGTTAATTATCGGTGACGTTAGAAATCAGAATGAGGCCCGCGTCGAACGGAGGAACGATTGGAGCGCATCGACAGGGGAGACGAGAGATATTAAAAGTGGTGCATGTAGGAGAGACGATTAAGTGAGGTTAGGGTAGCGGGCATGCGGCACGGCGCTGCGCAGCAGACAGCGAGCGGGCGGGCGCGGGCTCGGGCGGGCCGGCACTGAGTCGCGTCGCGTCGCGCCGCCGCCCGCCGCCCGCCCCCCGCATCCCAGCCCCCGGCCGACACACTCGATCTAGACTTCAAACACCACCCCCTTACCTCTATACCAGAAGCGCCCGTCTCTGAGCGATACACCGACCCATAAAATCCTCTCGGCTATGATACGGGGAGGATCGGTTACACTTATTAATCAAAATATACGACTGACGGCTGGTCGGTTTCATTTATAGATTGATTCGTACGTAATAAAACCTAATTTTATGGAAGCGCACATGCGATGTTATATTAATTATATCGGTAGGATAAAAACTGTGCGCGCGTTGATATAATAATTATATTGTGACAAGTATAACGAATGGTGACGGGAGTGGATTGATGGCGGCAATACGGCGAGGCGATGGCGCGGAGGGTCAACGCTCGGGGCTCGTCCTGCCAGGAAGCCGCTAATTCCTGCCACGCGTTGCTTTTCCCCGCTCATGAATACGCGTACCTACCTAGTTTCTTTCATTTTTACTGCCTCATTCGACGACGTTTATTGTCTTTAATTTGTAGAAACAGAACGTTCGCTCGCTTATTAATCATGTACAGACTCGCCCTAATTTGTGGTTTTCCTGGTTTTTTATTTAAAAAAATAGGCCCGTGTTTTCATACTTTACCGTGTAATTTTTCTGAACTCAAGTGACAGGAAATGCAAATTGTGGCCGATCTTCCTTTTTATGACAAAAATAGTTGTTTTAAAATGACAATAAATAAAGATACATAACATTGACATAACATTTTTGTAAAACGTATATTCGTAGGCAATTCTGATAATTTCATATAAATTAGAATTATACTGTCCATTAAGGTTATATTGACACAATATTCATGTTTTTATAGAGGATTACAACTAGAAAACTAAAAATTTTCTTTTAAAAATAACTTTTAATCAAATATATTTTTCACAGCCACAGTAACTCCGTCTCTCGCAAGATCTCGGAACAGAAAAAAGAGACGCTTAACTAAGAGGAATGGATTAATTAAACATTAATAACTTTATTTAAAGTACTTACAAAACCTTCTCATTTCGGAGAATCGTATCGAACATTTGAACTATGAAATGATCAATTATGAAGATGTCGATGACAGAAATATTGAACGCTTAACTTTTTAACCCCGGCCCAGCGCCGAGAATGGACAACGTCTCATTAGATACATTAGAATATACGATGAACCGTCAATAATTTAATATCGCACAAATTAACATGCTTTGTGCGAAAATGATAAAGTGGTCCATGTCAGTAACCAATGAAATATGTGGCCATTATCGAGGAATTTTATCGGGGGCCGGCAGACGCAATACGCACAACTGAATACGAAGCTATATGGTATAGGGACTACGTTCGCGACATCGGTCAGACATTAGAACGAGAATTAATACAGAGGTCGTACACACACCACTTGTTCTAAAAGTTAGCATGTGTGGGGCTTCCAATACCTACTGCGTTCGCCAAATATCTTGGTATCGGTATTACGTGACCGTGAAGAACGTCTAAAGACATCATCGAACCGAGTAACGTCATATGAATGTTTGTTTCTACTCTTCTTTATGTTAAAACTGATCTGTAAGTCAAATTCGACAATAATTTATCGATGATTTGGATATAATTATTGCAATCCTGGCAAGGCTATCTAGGTGAGGAGTCCTACCTAACCGTCGGACGGACAACTGGATGTACAATCGTTTGACTATAATTAGGTATCTCCATATTATATGTTTATTATTTAAAATAATGGACGATCCTTTTTAAATCCTATGTTTTGCTTCTAAACCGAACTACCATTGCAGTGTAACACACCAAACTGGACTCCTCACTTAAGTACATATGCTAAAACATGAACTAATGCTACAATGTTGGGAAAAATCCTTGCGAGTCTATAAACAAATAAGATTTCAACAAATCTCTAAAACGAAATCACGATAAAGTTGTGATTTCGTTTTAGTATATACGTGAAACTACACACAAGTTTGTAACGTATAAAAAGGAGAATAAAGCGGATAAATGAACATACCGATAACATTGTTGTTCTGGTGGTGGTGATGCGCGGCGGCGGCGGCCACGGCGGCGGCCAGCGCGGCCTGCTGCTGCGCCAGCTGCGCCGCGAGCTGCGCCTGCAGCGCCGCGTGCATACTGCTCAGCCCGCGGTCCATGCCGCCTGGGCCCGTCTGATCATTTCGCGATTCTTCCGGCGATGACTCCTCATCTGAATGTACACCAGACACTGTCAGCCACCATTATACTCGTAAATATTTACAGCTTTGGCAGCCAACGTGGCAACTTTGAGACTTTGAACTTAGAGGGGTATGTTCAAATCGTTAATTTTTCTATAATACTAACACACGTTGCGGTTAATAAAAGTATCGATGAGGCATTCAAAGAAGTCATATTAATGTTATTACAATTAACTTGCCGTCCCAGGTTAATCGTAATGACGGGTAATATTGCGCTCGACGTCAAAATAAGAGTGCAAGTTTTCTCGGTATAAATGCTTTAATTGTTAAAACAAGTGATGTTTAATATTAAAGGCGCTATTTATGTAAAGTGCATAATTAAATAACAACAGCAGCGACTTGCTAAACATGAGAGAGAACTACATATTGTTAGACATTGTCTGCGGCAGTAACGTTGTAATAACTCCTGCGCTGTATTGTGTATGAGATAATTGCATTCTTCCATCGCCGTACAGTGTTAGAACACATACATATTAACAAACGAAAAAATTTGAACAAAGTTTCTAATGCTCATATCAAATATACCTTACGAAGACTTTAAGCGTTATGTTAATAGTGACTCATTTCAAACATTTACTGTTAATAACTTTAAGCGTGTTAATATATTTCAAATTGCCAACCAAACAAGTTCTTAATGAAAAATGTCAGCTGCAAGAGAATACTTTTAATACATTATAGGGCCATCAAGTGTCCCAATTCTATTCAAATCGACTTTCCATAAGTAGACGTAACATTTGCCAAATAACCGAAGATTTCTATTGAACAAAATTTGATCAAATAATACGAATTTTAACTAAAATTGTATTGCCCTCTAGTATGTACATTGTAATATGTTATTTGAATTATGGAATTAAATAAATGTTACTTGTTTTATTGCAAAAGCTGATGATTAGACAATCATACCATCTGATTTTATAACATGCACGTGGGTCTGTGTAAATAATTGCAATACCAGAGGTGTTGTTAATGCGTTACAAGCCATTGAAATTTAAAACGCTGTCTAACATAATTCCATAGGTACATGCCTTCAAGCATTCAAAGCACCAAAACACCCATTTTACATAAAGTTCACTATAAATTCAGCCTGAACACTACCTGTTAACTTAATAGCTGAAACAGGCTTATCGTATTATGTCGACATTAAACGTAGTATATAAATAATACGGTAGTTAGAATGGAGTAGGTTCACTTACTCGCTTCCGGTACGGGTGTGACTGGACTTTCCGGTAAAAGAATTCCTTTTTGCACTAACTCATCTCTATTAGCTCGGACGGATATCTTCCTTTCTAAAGCTGTAAAAATCATTGCCAATATCAATCACAAGCAGTCGCAGAGTGGGGAGGACTTGTCTTTAGATCTTTTCGTAGAAGTTTATTCAATTTAGTGTTTTTTCAACAATATTGCTCGCACGGAATAGTGTGAGATGCAGCACTGTCAAACTTTATATAGAAAAAGAATCCATAGAGCTAAACACTTATATAAACATATACATATCTGTATGTTAATAAAACATTTATAGACAGCAATCGGGTTACAGGTATATCCACTTAACAAAGTCAAATTACATGGACACAAATTATTGCTCTCGTAAACTGAATACATCCCAGTAGGACAGCAAAATGAGAAAATGAGTGAAAACTCTCGACAATAAAGTTTTCACCTTTCAATTAGATTATTCTCCAACAGCGTCACATTGGCCCGTACCAATGATAGAAAACTTGTAATAGCTGGTCAAGCAACTGTTACCTACTCATCTCTCTCTTGGATTAAATTAATAAAATAAAGAGTACCAGAAAATATGGAAGTGGTCAATAATTGCGAAAATTGTAAACATTTCCTCAATGTACCTACTTAGTTTTGTTTTAATTTGTATGAATTGTTAGGCAGAAATATAATTTAGTGTGGAAACTTATTTAGATTGTTGGATTATAACAGAGACGACACTAAAGAGATTACCTATTTCAATATTATAAACATAGCTTAATCGATTTTGTTTAAATTTGGTAAGGGGACAGCTTGCATTCTGGGAACGGAGATACCTCTTAGAAAACTTTTTAATATCTAAATGACACCTATAATAATGGTAAGTGATTTTAATGCTGAACACAAAAAATCACTTGATGTAGTCCACTGCACTCATTTGACATTCAATAACGCTACTGGAGATGAATGAAGGTCAGACGTAATTAAACTTCAACAATAACAATTTAAAAACAAAATACAATACATCGTCAAATTACTTCAAGCTAATTAGCAACCAATCCAGTAGCGAATTAACGTTGTAGTTGTTCATTAGCGGTATGTGAGGGATTATATTCAATTACACCGAGCTAAGTGTCGGAAATAAAAACATTAAGAGGATCTTACTTCTAGAAGCTGCTTCGAATTTTTCCGATTTCTTTTTCCGCTTCCACTTCCACGGTTTGAATAGCCTGCCGAATGCCGAGAACTTCGATTTGGTACGCTCCGCGGGTGGGGTCCGCGCGCCTGAGCCCAAGCTGTTCGTTCGGACGGCCGAACCATTCTGTTTTTTTGCTGTAAGAAAAAACACAATTCAAAATCTATACAAACAAATAACATAATATGTAAGTATCAATAATGGTTTCAATCGATATAATGTATTTTTGAAACAATATATATATTTTTTTAATTAAGTAAAACCACAATTATAATGTTCCAGACAGCACCATTTCAATTTCATAGGGGGCTGAGTAAAGCTTGTAAGGAATTCGACTAAATTGGTAGTGTATTCAATAGTAATATGAATTCTGTCCCAGCATATTTTTTAAATTTATTTTACCACCACAGATGTGTATCTGTGGTGGCTTTGAATCTCACTATATCTTTGTATCCAAAAAAAAAACCTATAAATAATTATATTAAGACGAGCTATACAAAATGCTAGGCAACAAAGTATTTGGCAAAAAATACACAATATAACGATAACTTTTTTATGTACTGTTAAGTACATGACATTATATACACACATATTTCATAATATTTGTCTAAGCTTATACGCTGTATATTTATGGATACACAGTACATAACTATGTACCGAGTACAATATTAATTACAGTGTACATTTAACAATAACTTGGTTTTTTCCTTGGTTGCCTTGGTATTTTCCTTATCGGAATCATTTACATTATTATTCGAACATTATTTCGACAACACTACATGATGATGACAACGCGATTTTGATTTGTACGTCGACTTTTTACGACCCAGGGCTGAGCGACGGCCCTCCCGCAACCGTAGAAGGCCTTGTGTATATTCCAGATCTGATTGGAGTGAATGCGAGTTAATAGCAACTATATCTGGTAGAACTTGTAAGCCCCCTTTAAGGCCTCTGGCGAGACATAACGGTTTGTTACCAAGCGATAACAATCGAAAGCGAATGCCAAACGTACCTTCCGAAGCACAAAAATTCGGCAGGAAATATGTTAATTCACAAAGGTCTCTTAATGTGTAAATTTGTAAGTAGCCACAAAAATCTAAAACTTGAGTTTTAGTGAAGAAAACATAAAATCAATCCTGTAATCTCCGTAACGGTAGACCGAAGAGTGTAGTACACACCCACGTTTTCAGTTTCAGTATTCAAGCTGAAAGTTAAAACGTAACTATAATAACAGATAATACACGGCGACACAATCAATGGTTATATTACGACGAAAGCCTATTGTCCGAGATATGTCCGCGCACATCGCACACAATGCCCGCGAAACAAAGTACCTATACAGATACCGTATACGTACTTACATACTATAACTATAGTGAAGATGTACTATTATTATCTGCGACGTTCTCAGCAGTAGTAATTATTATACTTACGTACGCCGTTCCAAAGATAAACATGTCAAATATGTACATTGTACATACACCTTGTATCGCGCGCTGATATTTAACCTGTTGTATGACACTTTTATTACAAAATCTGAGAAAAGATATACATTAAATGTAGACACCGGTTGAGTTATTATGAAATAAAAAAAACAGGAATTGCAAGTGCTTCAGAATTTAACTTAACACTACCGGAAGTCGGCTTTAAGTTCTGGTAGAATATGTTTCTTTATAAACCAATGTAAGTAGTAATTAGTGAAACAATGTAAGTATTTATAAATTAAATACCACGAACTGCCGTGTTGAGCAAGGACCTAGTGGCGAGCGCTGCTCCTAAATCCAAATCAAATCCTAAATTAAAAACCCGAGTTGGGCACTATTCCATTTTTCTAAATAGTATTCCTTATAGGTGCCAAGGGAGGCCGAGACTCACCTATCTAGATGGAATTGGCCAAATACTGGCAGGGGGTCAGAAGTCTCCGAAACCGGCGTGCATGTATGAAAAGAGTTACGAATGTGGAAGAGGCGCGGCAGGTCTGCAAGGATAGAGATATGGCACTCAGTGCTCTCTGCCTACCCCATGAGGGACCCGGCGTGAAGATATGTATATATGTATGTATTTCTTATTGAAATTTCGAATACTGGCTCGGAGTTTGGATTTGTACCCGGTATATGGCAATAGACTCACCATCTGTTACAAAATGATACTTTAACCTTACTGGTGAATGTGTGTGTGTTATTATTGTGTGGGTGTGAGTGCGTGATGTTACCTTTATATAGTAACACTTGCTGTAACAGGAAGGAAAACATGGTGACAAAACCCGCACACCTTAAGGTGCCACCTAATGTTTTCTAAGCCGCGCAAAATCTTCCAATATGCCAACGTGACAAAATGTGGCCACAACTCTTTTCATTCTTATAGGTGACGCGTGTCCAGAAATGTCCTGATACAAGCTTCTTTATAATTTTGCTTTAATATAATTCATATTTATAATTTTGCTTTAATAATTATTATTTAGCTTTAATAATGTCAGATACATTTCAACATAACGGAAAATTACGAAACTTTATATTATCAAAGGCACAAACAAACCAAGTATGTAGATATAGGTAAATCGAAACAGCATATCAACCAGAAACTTTTTAAACGGGATATTGTATTCAAATAAATGCCGACTTTTTAATAAACAGATCATTTACGTTTAATTTACGCAATGTACATACATTGCAATAAAAGTTTACATACGTAACTTCACGTCTGTAATCCCCGAGGAGGTAGGCAGAGGAATGCAGAACACTCCCACGTTTCACTAGATGTTTACGTCCCACTATGGAATAGGTGGTGAGTGACTCCGAACCACTACTAGAAAACATAAATAATATTATAACATCACGCCTGTATTTCCCTAAAGCGGTATGCAGGGTAGGGTAGTACACTTTCTCGATTCACCGGGTATGATGTACATAGGTACGTCTCACCATGGAATAGAGACTATTACTATGCAAAATTTTCACGATTGAAATAAAACTAGGTAGTACTAAATAAACATAATGTCGCATTACAAAAAGATCGACGTTCCTAAAACAACGCTTTCCAATGGATCGTACATAGATCGATGCAGTTACAAAACGTCCGCGTCCTCCACACGTCCACTTGCACAAGCGATATATCATATTCGTTAAACTATTTACTCGATTTCTTAACACGACCACTTGCCACCTATCGGTTACAAAAATTCATATATGATAGTGATAAAAAGTGACGATTATATAAATATGTATTTTTATACTCGGTACTTATCGGAGTCCGTGTTTGTGAGGGGTGTACGCACGGCAATGGGCTTACTTACAAGCTATTCTACGATGAGACGTATTATGCATGTAACGTAAGTGATAAAACGTGAGAGAGTACTACACTACTCTGATTACCTCTTTGGTGAAATACAGGCGTGATGTTACGCTTGTGATTTTTATATTTTAGTCAATCCTACATAGATTGTTTAACCCTGAAAATGTTCTAAGGCAGCAGATCAATAATCATGTTATCTTAGCCTTTTTTGAATATGATTAATAAAACACGTTTTCCACTATATTTATTTCTGATTAGTTTGGTATTTTAGCGCAATTTTTCGAATTATTTCAAAAATGTAAAACAAAGGAATAAGGTGGGGTCGATTTGGCCGGAAAGACCCATGTGGCTCTCTTTACAACCCAAGAATGAATCTGATTATAATTAATATATAATGTTTAAAGTTCCACTATAAAAATTGAAAAATATTAGAAATTCTTGTTTATTTAAATTTGTTTTTCGAAAATCTAGTTTCAATCATATATGAAAGTTTGAAAGTGCTAAGAAATTATTCTGATTATTTTTATCTCAATGTCTATGAATGTGTGTCATCACATCCACACACGAATACACACACAATCTGTGTTAAGATTTCTCGAAAAACAAGATGGTCGCCACTTGCAGTACATCACGGCGTGCATGTTAATCGTAAACACTAACAGCTATTCGTATGCTGACAACGTACCATGTATTCCTACAAAATAACAACTCCCTGCTATGACGGCAGCTTGCATTGGCATTGACTGGGAGCTTAATTCCTTGTGTCCCTAATTTGTTGGAAAATGAACGTACATTCAACTCGCTCTGTATAACAGGCTCCTAAATACCTAGGTTTAGATAGGTTGCATGACACTAAATATATTTAAAATATTAAAAAATATGTATTTTTTGGGGTTCTGTAAAACGAATACTGTTCGGGAAATCAATCGAAAAGTATAAAATATTAATTGTTCGGAAAGAGAACTCTTGAAAGGCTTTTTTACTGTAAATGAAAATGCCATCCACGCTTGAGGTACTTGACTGCTATATATTTACTGTATTTTTTTATACGTTTATATACTTCCTAAATACATAAATGTATTTGCAATTTTAAAAGTAACATAATAATATAATCAACTGACTGTAATTCAGACAATTTCAGATTAAGATGACGACTCCCATTTATGTCTGTTTACTGTTTATAACATATGGGTATTTATATTTACTTACATATACATATGTATCGAAAAAATATACATATAGGTATATGTATAATAGTTTAGAGCAATCCCAAGTTATCCCTTACAATTCGGAGCATCTGCAGGAAATTCCTTTTTTGAAAATAATCAATTTATTGCATAAACGAATTACATATGAAAATAAACATTTAAATACTCCAATTAAACATTTATTTGTTTAAAATCTAAACGAAAATGATAACAGATTTATGTTTAACTCTCGTATATAACAGAACTATGTGAGAGTATTATATGTACCAGTATTTAATATAGAAGATGTTAAATACTTTATGTATGAATTTCAAAATCTATTGAACGCGTGCGTTGATCGACGGAGCTTATTAAGGCAACTATTGGGTCGTAACGTTATTAATGGAATGAGCGCTCAATACATTAACGTCGAAGCGCTGAATCGCATTTATACGACCTACAAGTGAGATATAAAGGTTTTATTAATTTAGTGAATTTAAGCCGCATTAGGGATAAAAACTTATCCTTTCAATATGAGAATTTTTGTTATGACCTGATCACATAACAACAATAGACGTGCATCACTCCGCTAAGTCGTCACACACGAGTAAGTGTAACTTGGAGCTCTGGGTTGGATCGCAGCGAGCAACGAGACGTGAGCAGGCGGGCGAGCGCGCAACGAGATGATGCGGCGTCAGCGCGCCCTCGCGGCCGGCACCGTGACCGACGCCAGCTCTCCACCGCTGAAGGTATCGTAACGGTAATGCACAAAAACGAGACAATTCTCTTTAACTTGCAAATTCTATCCTCGTAAACGAAACGTTGTTTTTTGACATGAGACGTAATCGTGACTGGTGTATTAGACTCTTCTGCCTAACTCTTCGAAGATTACGAGCGTTACCTATTATTCGCGTACTACACGATACAGACCTCAAGATTTTTTGTATTCATTTTATCTGTTCGTCCGTTTGTCATGCAAATCCTAGTGTAATTATTATAACGAAATCTGTCGTCATAATTGATTATCCTATTGTCGGATCATCTGCTATAAACTCCATTTCCGGTGTATAAAACTAACGAGAGAACCAAATGAGAATTTTCTAACGAGATTTAAAGCCTCCACCACTAAAGAAACCATCCTCCACCACTAAAGAACAACCAACCACCAATAAGAATAACTAATCACCAGAGACAACGGCAGATACCGCAAGGATATGCTTTTATTAAAGAAACGTCCA
>DWEJ01002374.1:0-11557 GCA_018245835.1 Mysoria sejanus stolli | reverse complement strand
CGTGAGACGTGGGAGTGTTTCTGCATTCCTCTGCCTACCTCTTCGGGGATTATAGGCGTGAAGATAAAAAAAAAAGATCTATTCTCTCCTGGGTTTTTTTTAAGAATTTATGATTTATCTTTAGATTACTATATAATTTGTTGAAGAATAATTTAAATATCAAGCAGTGATAGCCTCGTGGTTTGAAATTCGACCTCTCACTCCGGGAGAAGGGTTTCAAATTGCACCTCTTAAAAATGTGCGTTTTAAGTTTAAGTATCACTTGCTATTACGGTGAAGGAAAACATCGTGAGGAAACCTGCACACCTTGAGTCCTCAAAAAGAAAATGTTCTTTAAGGTGTGTGAAGTCTGCCGAACCCGCACTTGGCCAGCGTGGTAGACTATGAAGTACATTTTGTGCTTGAGACCTTTTTAGAGCAGTGTTATTACATACCTACCCTTAATTTTTTAACTACGACACAGATGATAGAAATAAGAATAATAATGGAAATAAGTCATATAAAGAAAGTTATATTCTACTTTGTAAATTTCCAGGAATCATGTCTGATGAAGAGCAGAGTAATGGACAACTATTAACTGCGGAGTTCAAGGATGGTAAGCTTTTTTTAACATTTCAATAAATGTGAGAATTCTAACAAAGAAGAAAAAAAGAAAAATAGAAATTTTACTCACTTTAGGTTCAGTGGTTATAAACTTGCAGTGCGGGGCTCATGGCTGGGTTTGATTTTAATTCTCACAATAAATGTAACAAGCACAAGTAATTATAATTTGAACTAGAACAAAAGGCTTTTAATTTTTCTGACCTTCAGTCACAAGAATCATATATATCTGTTTGATTCTTACAGGCCAGTTGGAGATTGTGGAGGTGGCGTCTTTTAACAAAGATGGGAAGGTGAGAAATTGTAAATTACATAAATGTGTGAAGCTGAAAAAATACTTAGTTCTATAGATAAAACGGTTACAAGAGATCATTGTAGATGATGTACACACAGAGAAATATACAAGGAGTCAGTCAAAAGAAATATGTAATTTCTCATAACATCTATCATCAAGTGGAGAAGTCGTCTTGTAACATGGGGCATTATACACTTCACTACAAAAAAATTCGTATTCTTCATCTTGCTTTAAAGGAAAACATAAACAGGTGGCGCCTTTCATTACAAATAATTGTAGTCATCTTGTAGAAACTTGTTCAGGAAATAAGCTGTTTATTTCTCCAATAGTAGAAATAGTCCTATCGTAAGAGTTCATTCTGCTCATATTTACTTACACAGGCTCAGTGAGCCAAAATAGAACTTGGCCTCAGACACTAAAAGCCACCATCTTATCCCATCTCAAGCTCCTTCTTGCCAATCTATGTTTTGAAGAACGTTTCAGGTTATTTTAGACTTCTTCACTCCAGTGGTAGATGTTTCTATGTATTGAAAATTTGAACTGATTTGAAAAATATGTCCACCAGCATGAAGACATTGCAACAACGAGTTCCGTTGGAACTGAGGACCTCAAATACATGCATGTGTTGGATGCAAGCAAAAACATGGTGGTAGATCTGCTCAACTTCACTTTGGTCAGGTATCTGAAATTCTGAAGTAATATTGTAACATTTCTTTGACATTCTACAATATAGAATCTATATTACCATATAACATATGTATTCATTTATTGTTTCCAGAGGCGAAGACGGCGTAGAGACATACAGGTTGGTCAGCAATAGTGAAACTGACAGCAGTCAATCTGACGCTACAGTCACCTGTGTGCTGTCCAATGGAGATGGTAAAGACCCTCTAACATGTCCACATTTTTTGCAAAATTTCTGTGATGGATTTTAAATAATACATAGATAAATTCAAATGATACTTGGAAAAAAAATTAAGGGAATAAAGTGTCATGAATTTCAATGTAGCAATGATAATGAGAAATCACAGGTGATGTTGTGTAATTGAACCAAAACAGAATAACATTTCCAGAAAATAATACCATCCCATGGATAAAATACAAGTCAATTTTAAATATTAATAATATTAAATTTATATCATCTCACTGAAGTCATTTACAGGCTAGGCTGAGAGCACACAACATAAAATCTTTCCATCCTTCCAAACTTGACATGCTTGTAGTGCAATTATAACTTTGTTAATATTTTTACGGTGTTGACTGCCTCGTTGGTCGTGTGGTTGCAAGTGCGAGTGCAGATCGGGAGGTCCTGGGTTCGATTCCCGAGTCGAACACTACAAATGAATATTTTCTGATTTAGAAATTTTCTTATTTAGAAATTTTCTGATTTAGAAAATGACTAGAAATTTTCTAGAGAAATTCTAGAAGAATCTAAAAATTAAATTTTATTCTAGTAGTACTTCGGAGTCTGGATATGTGCCCGATAGATGGCGATAGGCTCATCACCTATTCCATAGTGGGACGTAAAAAGGTATGCGGTGAAACGTGGGAGTGTTCTTTTTGCATTCCTCTGCCTACCTCTACGGGGATTACAGGCGTGAAGATAAAAAAAGAAAAGCAATAAAAGGACCTAGAATAGGCACAATTTTATAGATGTTTCAAAAGTTTTATTCGTATTTCAAAAAGCGAAAAATCATAATTGGAATCTGAAATTGGTTCTGAATTTGGTCATACTTTTTTATAGGGTCTGGTAGCTGGCAACTTGGATACCGAATCTAAGATTAATTTTATCAGATCTTTGTAAATGCATACAGATGTAACATTAGATTTTTAAAATGTTAAATACTTGTCGGAGTCTTACTAATAATTTATGGGTCATCGTTCTAACGATATCTTGTTAGAAATACCAGAATGAAGTACAAAAAAAATATCTATGAAACAGCGTAGTATTCTGCTAAATTCTTTATGAAACAGATAAACCATATAATTCGACTTATAACGAAACATGAAACTATCGCCCGAATTCACCAGAAATTTTATTAACAAGGACAAACATCTCGCACTTTACTAGATCTCGAGCCCTAGACGCGATTAGACACGAACAAAAGACTTGTAATCCCCAAAACAGTTTACAGCAAACTGACGAGTTTGGACGACTTGGGATAAGTTCGGATGAGTGGTGCCCCTGTTTATTTAGCGATCATTGTTCACGTAACAGACTGAATTAATGGAATATTCAAGCTAAGCCGATTTGGTGGAAACGGCATGCTATTCATAGACCATGGATGTAGATAGTTAACAATTCTAAGCTCCTACTACATAGGTACATACATATATTACTGTTAAGTACTAATAGCTTAATATTTCGATTAAAGCTGACATTGTATATCACCCTAAATATAAAATAATTCTAAATATAAAACGATTTAAAATTCACGTGAAACTTCAAAGTACTTTCATGTTAAAATTTTGTATACCCTACAAAGGGTTCTTGTTTTTAGTGTACCTAAATGTTAATTAGGTAGAACAAATAACTCACACGTCACTAGATTTCTGGCCCTAGGTGCGATTAGACACGGACGACGGTAACTTTGGTAATCCCGAGAAAACTTTAAGGTAAATTGACGATTTCGGACCACTTGAGGCAAGTTTGGACGGTCGTTGTGCACCCCTGTTTAGTTATCGATCATTGTTTGCGCCGTAGCCATAATTAACGGCACAATAAAGGTAAGCCGATACGGCGAAACTGACCTGCTGTTAATTCGGATCTATTTAATCGATTAGCATCTAATTGCGATATGTAAAATTAGATGCCGATGTAATCCGCAGCCGCTGGTAGCATTTGATAATATTCAGCGCACCGAATTAGGAGTGTTTCTGTGGCTTTGGATTGAATTCATTAATGGTAATCGTGGGAAATTTACTGTTGGAAATCACATCGAAATGTTTCCATGTGATTACGGAGTTACCGATTCGCGTTTCAACCACAACCCGGAACAAGAAGAAAAGCAATATAAGGAAGGAGATATCTTATATTTCTGAAACACTGATGCTGGATTTAGTGAAAGACATGAACAAGGTGACGTCGATGTCACCCAAAATAGTACTTTGATATTATCTTAGTAATTATCTAACTTAGATATTATATTATCTAACAATGCACTGCAACAATTTTGAAACCCTATGAATCTTATCTTCTTGCATGCCACAATTTCTAAGGTAGGTTTAAGAAGAAGAAAATATTCTTTGCAAGATAGAACTCTATAATGAGACATATTTGACAAATAAATATTTGAATTAATAAAATTCGTAAGATTTTAGTGAAAAGCTTTAAAATGGGTTTGCGAAAGGAACGATCATATAGAAATTTCTATCATTTTCATGGAGAGAGAACTCACGCGACTAGAGCTGTATACTTGTTTAAGAAACATTGCATGAATAAATGAATGAAGTCGCTCCGCTGGAGGTTTCAGTCTGCTATTGCATTTCTCGTGTTGATTAAATGCCAAGCAACGAACATAGAAAATAAAACGTTACTGTAAACTTACATATTCACAATCCAGACACATACCAATAACAAAAACGTAACTTCACCCCTGTAATCCCCGAGGAATGCAGCTGCAGAGGAATGCAGAACATTCCCACGTTCCAACGGTTACGTTTGCGTCCCACTATGGAATAAGTGGTGAGCCTATTGCCATGCATTGGGCACATATCCAGACTCCGAACCACTATTAGAACTTTAATTTAGATTTTCTAGAAAATTTCTAAATTAGAAAAATTCTTTTATAGTTTTCGACCCGGGAATCGAACGCGGGACCTCCCGGTCGGCAGTCGCGCGGTAAGTATTCTTACGATTGTTTGTGTCACCAACATGTCTAAGGGTGCTTATTTATAAAAACATTAACTATTTAAAAATGAAGAAAAGCGTATGAGATTAAAAATAATAACATTTCCATGGGAAATACTATTGGGGCATTTAGTAGTATCTTAACCTTAATATTGTTAACCGTTGGGAATACACATACCTTCCAGAACACACACAAATGTAAAGTAAAAAGTAATATTACATCAAAATTAAATCACATGCTACCTTACCTTTAGGCAGGAACGATAAACTCATACACAAGCAGGCGCTTAGTACGTAAGTCGAAACCAGCACCTTCTTCCGTCCAAACCTATCTAACACTAACAGACACACGAAGTTAGCTGGTATCTCCACGAATCCTACCAACATGAAATTCACGTATTTATTACCAGCCAAGGAAACAGAATTTATTGATAGTCCATAGTAAACGAACGTACAAGTTATCCATAGAAACGAACACACTAACACTCTTTTTCTTATAATACTGGATTTGAGCACTTTCTTGAAGTTCGATGGTCCTTTGTCCTCTTTCACTGCGTTTGAAACTTTATTGTCACTTCCTTTTTCTTCGGTATCTTCTAGTGGCAACTTTTCTAGTTCATATAAAGGTGATAGTACACTTTCCGACAACATGACTTTGTTCATCTTCGCAGCTCTCTTCAAAATTTCCGATGCTTCGTGATAACGTCCTTTGCTTATTAACCAGCGAATGCTCTCGTTCAATATGCAAAGATACGATAGAACAAAAATCGCTGGCGTGTATATAATCCTAAGTAAAGTTCTCCAGCTTTGTAGCCACCACGACAGAGCTGCTAGTGTCATCAGCCCTAATACGTATACGGCATTGATTATGGTATTTCCAAATACTCTTCCTTTTGGTCCGACTAGCTCCATAGCTGAAAGACAGTGGACACATTTTATATATATTATATGAATCGGCTCATATACTGACTGTTACGGACTTTTTGCTTGAAGCCCAAGTGTGGTCATTGTAACTGTAGATAATAAATTGTAATTGTAATGATTTTGTCGAAAACAGCGAAGATAACAGCTACAAAGATGAGTGGTAAAGGTTTGTAACTAATCCTAAAAAGTTGAAACTAAAAATACATACATATCTTCACGCCAGTTCCCTTACGGGGTAGGCAGAGAGCAAGGAGTGCCAAATATCTCTATCCTTACAGACCTGCCGCGCCTCCTCCACATTCATAACTCTTTTCATTAATGCACGCCGGTTTCTAAATTACAATATTTATCTTATATCTAACTGCCCTGTTGCTGTGGTTGCTTGAGTATGGTTGCTGTTTAAGAGAACCTGTGTTCAATGTCTCGGTTTAGCAGAGATTTATTCAGTTTTTCTATTTTCAAATTTTCTGGTATCATCCAAAATCTAGATTTAGTCACGGGGACATCCGTTCAGGAATTACAGGCGTGATTTTATATTTACTTCTGAAATCTTGGCTTATAATTTGTCTATGTATTTTATGTATACAATGCTAATCAGGAATTTTACTGTATGTTGGATAAACTGTTTTTGCATTTTTATTTAAATTGTAGGAATGCTCTGGATTGATGCTGTCCAGTACCTGGTACTTAGCTGTTATTTTTTACCTGTTAGTACATTTGCATTATTCTTGTTATATTTCTTTATACAAAAAATCAACTTAATACTTTTTACTAATTTAGTATATCTCGGTCGTAACATAGTGGATCCTGCTGTCCGTAGTTGTAAGGTTTCAAACGCATCACGTAAAAAATATTGAATGTACCTATTTCAAGGTGCATTAAAGGAAGCGTCGTCTCTCAAGGTCGTCCAATAAGATCAGTTGTCAGTTCGAGGAACACCAAGTTAGACAGAATAAAATGGTTTTTGTGTATTTGAACAACGTGCACCATGTAAATATTTACGAATGCACTCCATGTATCATAAATTTGCTGTTGTATAAAAAAATAAAGTGACACATTGTGCATTTTTCAATACCGTACAATAGATGGCGCCAGCAGTACGTTAACTTATATTTCATCAACACCTTTGTATTTCTGTCCACTGCTGGACAAAGGTTCTCCACTGCACGCCACTGAACTTGATCTTCAGCTGTTTGCATCAAACTATACAATTACATACATTAAACGTAACTTCACGCCTTGAATCCCTGAAGAGGTAGGCAGAGGAGTGTGTTCCTCCCACGTTTCATCAGTTACGTTTACGTCCCGCTATGGAATAGGTGATGAGCTTATTGCCATGCATCCGAATTTACAGACTCCGAACCACTACTAGAAAATCTAAATTAGAAAATTTTGTGGTGTTCGACACGGAATCGAACCCGGGATGTCCCGATTGGCAGGCGCACTTGCAACCAACACAACCAACGAGGTAGTCAACACACATACATACTTAATACAAGAACGTAAGAAAAATTGTATTACGAGCCATATGTAACTGGAATTGAGAATAATTTACTTCGGGACGATCAGCAGCATAATATCCAGCTTTAACATACTTTAGAGCAGCGGCGGGCAGGGGCCGCAAGGAGGCAAAATAAAGTTCAGGACCGCACTTCTAATATTATAAGTGCAAACAGATTTTTTAATAACATTGAAGTATCAGACGAGCATGCAGTACACCTGATGGTAAGTGGCTACTGCCGCCCATGGACATATGTAATCAACCCCAGATAAGATTAGATTCCTACTCGTATCTCAGGTCGACCACAGATGCGCCTCTATCCCTGAGGACTAAGATGGAATGCCTCGAAAAAGTATGTCTTCCTTACCACACCCTTCAAACCAGAACACAGCAGCGCTTAACACGGCTGTTATACGTCAGAAATAAGTGAGGCGGTGGTGCCGCCGGAGTCGAACCACAGAGGGTCCTATCACCGATTCACCGACTAAATTCACCGATCGTACCGATATAATAACGCATATACTCGTAACTCTTGTGGCGTAGCATCGTTTCATCTACAAGGTTGTCGTACCAGTCGTAGCTAAAACGTTTCTTTATATCTACATATGTTTCTATATTCTTCATATATTTGTTGTCTTTATGGCTATTTAGCAAACACAAATTTTGAAGTTAATGTATGTATATATTTATTTCTTTATGACTACATACTAAATGCTTCATGACATTCTATATAAAATTATTAAATTATGAAAAATATTTTTAGGTCTATTTTGTCTATAAGAAATATTAGATTATGTATATGTAGATATAGAAATATTAGATATTATGTATTTAAAGACACACTAAACTCGAGTCGGTAAAATTTCAAAAAATAACCGAAATGAAATAGAATATACGAACAGGGTCAATAGAACAAAATCCCAAGAGTAATCGCTGTGTGCACTAATAAGCGAGTTGGATGCTGCAATTTAGTTAAATTTGTATGATCAAGGAGCGGATTTCGCATTCGGATACTAAATGCGCTTAATATCTGCACAAATCTGAATGTATTATTCACTACATATATACGCGTAGAACACATACTCGTATATACTACCCTCTACCTCTTCGAGAATTGCAGTTGTGATATTATGTTAAAAAAACGTATCGTCACGTTTGTAATTTCCGAAGAGGTAAGCTGAAGAGCGTAGGACGCTCTAATTTTGTTATCGGCCTTACCGTAAAATAGTTCATGATAACCATTGTACACGAGGCACCAATCCATGGTCTGAACTACCACTACATACTATAAAATTCAATTATAAAATTTGTTAAAAATGAATATAAAATATTGCTACAAACAATCATCATTTTCCTAAAGGTTTTATCCGAATAAATGTCTAGGGATGAAAGCAAAAGATACCCCCAAAACAAATCCTTAACACCGTTCAGAGTCCCGAATATTTTCGCTTTATGAAGACGTCAAATCCCCTTTAAACCCTCTGAATACCCTCATTTCCGGCGTTAGTTACAGTAATTTCCGTTTCTGATTTTATGTATTTGATGCCAATAAACATTTCATTATTTATATGTTAGTTGTCTTGTACTGACTGTACTGTAAGATGAGAAAAATAACGTCATATCACGTCAGAATTGCATTACACTCTCACGTTTACAGCCCATAATGGAATAAGGGGTGAGCCTATTGCCACGCACCATACACAAACGCAGACTCTGAGCTACTACTAGATATTTCAAATTAGAAACACCAGGAGTGTTTTCCAGCCCTCTACCCACCCGTTCGAAGAAATACAGACGTGATTTTATGTTAAATTAGAATGAATACTTAGGTCCCTTGCTGGATCCTCCCTCAAATGTTTGTTATTCAGAAGTCGTCTGAACAAACAAATTTCTATTATAGATCAAGTCTCGATTTTGGTAATTGGTATACTGATTTGTTTCAAAAAACGTGATAGGAATAAATTTTTAGAAATATTTACCATTTTTCTGAAAATAGTTAATTCATGGTTAGTTCAAAGCAAGGTCGTTCATTTGTCGTTCGTCGTCCAATGTTCATTGATTCATTGCATGTTCGTCGGTTCGCCATACATTCGTTCGTCACTCAGCGTTCGTCATTCATTGTTCTTTGGTTCATCGTTCGTAGTTCATTGTCCTGTTTTTCATTCCTTCGATATTCACCGTTGATCATTCGTTGGTCGCCGTTCGCCGATTGTCGTTCTTTCCACAAATGAATGAATAAGGGTCATATCAAAGATAATAAACAATTTTTTAATTTTCCTTTCATAGCCATTTTTATAAAACCGCTAACTCTAGGGTGCATAAATTTCGGTCATTTTTATAGCTCCTTCTTCACGATGCCTTTTAATATAAAAATGGGTCGACGTATATACACGCTTTAAATATTTTTAATATACATATGTACATACGAACTTTATAATTTTTATGATTTCAAATGGACTTCTTCAATTTATTAATGCAGAAGCATTTAAAGTTTAAAGTATCTCAATTACTTTCATTGCGTTGGTAAATATGTAGTAATCTGTATTTCAATAAATGAATTCTATTTAATACAATTAGCTATTTGTCAACGGGTTGGTAATTTGATGTTCAGTGACCACTATGACAAGAAATTTGTCTATACGTAAATAATAAAAAGAAAACAAAAACAGTCCCAACCGGCTGATCGACCGACCGACCGACCAACTGAACGATCGACCGACAAATGCATAGATTGATCGATCAATCAATCGTTATTTGCTCAAATAATGTTACATACAATTTCCAACTTATTCTACCAGTGCCACATGTAAAAATTTTAAAACGTACTACATACTATGTACAATTTGATTCGATCACAATTTAACAGAACAAACAGTTCGTCGTTTGTTTGAGGGAAATAACATAGCAATTACGGTCCGCATAAACTTTCAACGGTTATCGCTGCCCAGTTTACAAACAAGTCCCAACTGCGGCCTTATCGCTTGAAGCTACAATCATATTTTACAACGGAAAATACTATTATAAAACATATACGCATATTTTCACACCAGGGTATGTCCAGAGGGATGTTTAGTGCCTTATTCCACGTATGTAATTCCACTTCTCTGTCTACCGCTCTGGGAAAATACAGGGACGATGTTATGTTATATTATTCTTGTAGTTAGTTGACAGTCACAAAATGCCTTCGATATTACTATCACGGCGTGACCATTCGTCTTCATTAACCTCCCTCTGCCCTCTGCTGGGCACGGGGATTTCCTCCGGGATCACACTACTTCGACCTTCGATTTTATGATTTACTATTTCGCCGATCATCGTTGCTATTGGCTATCTGACTCGTGTATAGTTTATAAAATGTCGCCACATTTCATCTGTGTATCGTAAAATATTCACTGACTCTTACTCATATTTGACTGCCTCGTTGTTCGTGTAAATTGCGAGCGCGGCTGCTGATCGAGCGAATCTCAGTTCAAATCCCGGTTCGGACAGTATTGGATTATTCTAATTTTCTAATTTAAATTTTATAGCAAAGGCTCGGAATCTGGATGTGTCCGATGTATGGCAATAGGCTCACCACCTATTCCATAGTGAGACATACACGTAACTGTTAAAACGTGGGAATGTACTACACTCCTTTGCCTACCTCTTTAGGGATTACAAGCCTTTAGTTGCAAGTTTCATGGGACAATGTATTATTGCAGTCAGCGTGCGAATATTAATGGGTTCAGGTGCTAAGGTAGAGCAAGACATACCTACCTTGACCGAACAGTTCAGATACTGGCTGATGAGAGAGTCAACAAGTTTTTAGAACTGGCGTCGATGTACTAGGACTGTGATTAGTTAGAAGCGCATCAGGTCTACTTCGCGAAATTAAGGCGAATAAAGATATTCGGCACTCCATGATCTCTGTCTACCTACCTCTGGCGTGACAATAAAAAAAAATATTGTGTTATAAAATAAGTTTTTACATTTGAATTAATAAATGTTTATATAAAACTTATCTAGTATTTATACTAAATATAAATCATAAGAGCGTGACAAATATGTATTTTTTCATTATTATTTTCTATCCGTGTACTATTAATACCATATTATTATACTATGACTAACACGATAACGTAACATCACGCGTGTAATTGTGTCACTAACACAATGAACCAATGTAATCATTAACAATTACGAATGTCATGTGCCTAACAGAAACAAAAATATAGAAATGAACAAATGAACGAGAATCAAGAATTATTATTTTCACGATTCTCTTTTATCATTTATTTATTTAATTATTTATTTGCATATTAAATGTAATCTAGTAAGCTGTTAAATTACATTGTTGTCCATACATTTAGCCAAATTCGGCATGCAAATATTTACAATTACATATGTC
>DWEJ01002373.1:0-11558 GCA_018245835.1 Mysoria sejanus stolli | reverse complement strand
CTGATTTGGTATTTTTGATTATATATATGTGATTTGTTTTGTTATAAAATTTATTTATTTGCCACAAATTTATGTTTGCTGTTTAGTTTTATGTTTTGTTTTTAATTTAATTTTTAATGGAATAATTTATATTTTTAATGAAATAATTTAGGCACTTATATTTTTACAGAGAGCTCTATCATTTTTACATTCACATTGTTATCAAGTTAAAGTCGAGATAAACCCTGTGCTTAGTGGATAACTTGTAAATTTGTATTCATATGTTAGTCCAGGAATCCACTTTTGTTTTAGCAGAGAGATACATTTATACTTAGGATAGATGGTACACAAAACATTCTTTTTTAATATAACGTTACTTTATTAGACGAACGTTTTGCAACCAATGCCAACAATGTATCTAATTAAAATAATAGCGGCAATTTCTAGGGAGCGAAGTAAGTAATCAACAGTATATAGATTTTGGATGGATCCTTGTGAGGCTACATAGGTTACAAATGTTCATGAATTACCTCACAAATTCCTAAAGCTGTAAAGTATGGTCCAAAAAAATTTAATGAATCCTCCGTTTTATAAACATTAAGCTAAGTAAGCAACGTCTGTACTTTTAATAATTTCGCTTTCTTAATCACTTCACACATTACCACATATTACCTAATAATCGAACAAGTCAGTGCAAAATTAGTGCAAACTTCTTTTTTAAACCTCTTGTTTTCGTCCGATTTTGTTTCGTCGTGAAATATTGTACAAAAAAACTACAGGTGCAATTATGTAATGTAAATTATGCGTTATGAAAGTAAATATTTCCGATCTAAAAATAAATAATAAAAAAAACTCGAAAAAAAACACGTCCAAATTCGAAAGGCATATCGTCACAATGCCCACCTCTGTGATGTTGTTGTCTGTCCACTCGTTTTCAAAAATCGATGTCTCGTTAAAAATCGGTGCGGGTTCGTCGACCCTGGGATGCTGCGACGACAGCTGGACCGCGTTGAGATAAAAGAATTATAATAATTTGCACTTGCGACTAACAGATAACTTACGGAATCTCTTTAGTCCGTATCAAAGGATTTAAGATGAATTAAGAACGTGCTAGGTTTAAAATCATTCATATTAATAATTACGATTTTCAATTTGTTTAAACTCAGCATATAAATAGCTTGTCTCCTAATTCATAGAACTGTTGATATTTATTACCCACATCTTCAATTTTACTATGTTGAATAATTATCGAAAATTTTGTTAAGAGAAAGTCCTTTTTGTGTTGCTTCATTGCCTTTATAAGAGTGTATGTCAGTTCATTTGTAGTTATTCTAAAAAAAATGATTCGTGATAATTACGTAATTTGGAAATCGTCCATGTAAATTTTTAATTTTGTAGCGATGCGAATGTTAAAAGAACACATAAATGTCGCATTTTCAATTTAGCTAAATTGTAAAGGAATATTTTCAGGTTTATTAACCTGAAAATATTCCTATGCCTGTGTATGAAACGTCATGATTTAATTTTATTTAAAACACGGATATCATAACTAATAGTCATAAATGTTAGATCATCAATATCTCAAGAAAATGATTATGAAGCATCATATGAGAATAGTCAATTGTATTAAGTTGAAAAAAACGAACGTGATACCAAATTTAAATATCAGTTCTGTCGACGAAAAATAAATGAAAAAAATTACGAGCGTCGACGCGTAATTTACTACTTAACCGAAAATCGTAGTAAATATTTTCACACATTCCCCAAAAAAAACGTTACGGCGCGGTACGTGCACGCTTTCGTTTCATGAATGACGATAAAAAATTGCACTCACCGGCCTCCATTATTATGCATATAAATGTGCTTTAAATACGTATCTCTCATTGATATTGTCGGGTGCCGATTACGGGGATTTTTTGCGATTGATTGAATTTTATTTACAATTAACCCGGCCTCGGCGCCGTCGAAAGCGAGAGTGACGATTAAATACCATTTAAAAATAAAACAGCCCGCCGCCATAACATTGGAATGTCGATGATTTATAGGTATTTATGTTGATCGGGTAATGTGTGTCAGTAAACAAAGCAGCCGCTGATGCTGTTGATTAGTTATTTAGCGCGATTAGATACGACGGTTTGATGTGGTTTAGCGCGTGGCGAGGCATTTGTAACGTGATAATTGTACAAATGTAGAATGTTATGTGTAAAGAATGCGAACGAAGCTTCGAGACGTTTTGTGTCGGATTAAGTGGCGAGGCGTGAACAAAACGTCTCGGTCTTAAGAAGCCGCCCAAAGGAAAAATTGTGGAGGGAAGCGGGCTCGGGCCCGCCTAATTTGTCTTAGGCGGAAAAATCGCGCGGCGATTACAAGTGGCTCGTAACGAAGTCGGCCCCGCGGTGGGGAGGCGGCGTGCGGGGCGGGGAGCACCCAGGGTGGCGCGGCGCGCCGCGGACAGTCTCAGTCGTCCGTCTGGAGTCGCGGCGGCCGGCCGGGCCGCGCGGCGCAATACACGTTCCTCGTGCTCTTGTGATTATAAATTTTAAAAAATACAAAATTCAAAAACTAAATTAAAAAATTCTAACCGCGTGTAATCGAACATATTTTTAGGCTAAATTCCTCGACCCCCAATTTTTTGAATTAAATTGTTGGCAGTGGAAAAAAGTTTTGCAAAATTTTTAATATTTATGTCGGTTACATTTCTAAAGAGATTAAGCGTTTGGCCGTTATTGAGAGTATTTTTAATTTGAAATTTTATTTTCTTACGAGCGACGGTTCGAGTGATTGATGATAAATAACAATTAATGTTAAGCGTTATTATAATATTAAGGACTTAGTTGTAACCAGACTGCCGCAAGCTTTCGTCTAATGTAACCAGTATATTAGTTTATGAGACTCCTGTGGTATAGTCGAACATTTGTGCTCTCTGTGCTCAAACACAAGAAGACTTAATCGGACCAAGGTTGTGATTTTCTCATTGCGTTAATTCGCTTTGTTTTGTTATTAGCTTTTTTTAGTGTTTTAGACTATTTTATTTTAATCTATTGCTAGACACTGATTTATGTAATGTATTTAGAATACCGTCGGGCCCGTGACGTCTATGAAATTAGACTCCCTTATTGTAATAATTAAGGTAATACGGTTATTTTATTGTATACATAACATTCTTCTTTTTCTTTTTGATTAGATACATTTTATTTTGAAGTTTTTTATTTCGTTTTCATTGTTTTAGTGATTTTATTGTTTTTTATTTGGTTTTTATTTTTTAATAAAAAGTTTTATTTTGTTTTTTGTATTGGTTGTTTTTTTTTATTTTTAGTATTTACGCAGTGAAACACGTTTGTTGTAGTGTATTGCCGATTAGCTCAGTAGCAGTTTGACTTTGATTTATAGGAGTAATACCAGGACAAAAAATTATAACAAAACCTTTTAGCGCTTTTTTCAATCAATTTCAATACGGTGAAGACTCCCACGATATTTTATTTAAAATGTGGGAACCGTGAGTGCCGAAGAGAATAATTCTTAGCAATGAAACCCTAAATGTTAAAAAACATATATTTTAACTGGTCCCGATCACTCGCAATAAATATGAGCCTTTTTAACAACTTAACTATATATAATAGACTATATTTAATAAACTATATTTTTGTAGAGTATCTTAATATTTTTACCTTTTAAAGCTATCCGTCTCCTTAATTCTCTCCACATTTGTGTAAATTTGCTATAAATATTATAGATATTATTTAATTTCATGTCCGTTTCGGAATATTGTAAAAGTAATACTAGCCTCAAAATATACTTTATTTCATTATATTTAAGTTATTCATTATATGAAGTTACTTATTTGTTGACTACTTTTTATGTAGTGTATGTAGCGTTTATTCCATTATGCTAGGGTTTTAAGTTTCATATTTATTTTAAATTTATCGAATCCGAATTGCTCCGTTTCAGATATTACTCACAACGTTCGGTATTTTTTAAAATTATAACGATAGCTGTTAAATTTTATCAGCCATGTTCAAGCAATATGAATTCTTTACCAGTTATTAAAATAAGTGACGCCATGTTCATTCGCGTTGGTTTTTATTTCGTATTAAGAAATGTTGCCGTTAAAAAATTACAGGCGCCATTGGTTAGCTATTAGTGTCTCAATAAAATAAGCATATAAGCTGTTGTTATAAGGCCCAAAAATATTATAAATAGGAAAAATTTGATTATATAATGTAGTTATTGAATATTACATTTATTTAAAATAAGTCCTGGTATCCCGGAATTAAACTTTGTTAAACAATTTTTACAGGCGCTCAGTTACAAGGCAAGTTAAGTGTTTTATTATTTTGTTGAATAATTTATTGGCTTGTTATTGGAGAGAACTATGTCCAGCCGTGGACCGAAATATGCCAATGAGCAGGTACCTACTAATTCTGAGTATTATTAACGTTGCTTAGTGTTTTAAAATACTTTTTTTTTATATGACCTTTTAAAATAATGTGTAAATATTATATTAATTGACGCGTATCTAAAAACATATATACAATACTGGATTTTTCTAACAGAATTTAAAGTAGAATTCGCTAGTAATGGTTCGGAGTCTGGATGTGAGCCCCGTGCTTCATAATAGACTCACCATATGTACCATCGTGGAACGTAAACGTAACTGGTTAGTCGTGGGCGTATACTACATTACTCTGCCGCTCGTTCAGGGATTACAGGTGTGATGTTACGTTACGTTTATTTTAAAAATATTAGAATAGTATTAACAAAAAAAAAAATAGGTTCTTAAGCAATTAAATAAAATTGATAGCTGCTAATATAGATGGCGTGGTTTATTTACCTATCCACCTTATTTCATTTTCGAAAAGCAAATAAGATCAAGAGTTATTATGATTAATTTAGTTTTGTACTTAATTTTTGGTGTCGTCTTAATTATTTAATGTAAATTATTTAAAGTCAATGCCATAACATATTGATCGTTAATCTTCACTAGCGACATCTTTGTAACATGAAGGGAGTCGTCTATTAATTGAATACAAAACGGTAGTTTCTTAAAAGTTTCATAGATGGCGTGCAAAAGCGTCGCATGCGCATAGCCTTAGTACTTCCGATCGATTTCATCAGATGTCGCTTTTCATATGCATGATAGAATATTACCATTTCTATTTCTGTTCCATATTTGTCAATTTTACCATGCTTTATGAGTTTTAAATATCTGCAACTCATATTTTTAAGCGTTGAAAATTGTACGTATTTTCTTGGATGTTTCAGAAGTTGCGCAATATTAAGGTTACTATCGAAATCGAACGGTGGGTGGCGTGTGGCAAGGAAGTAGGCGCGGCTACATAGGAGCCAACTTATAAGACAAGGGGCGTCTTCGAGTGGGGGGGGGGATATATTGTTCTAGTTTCCGGCTAACGACAACCAAATAGAGTCTAAATAATATCGAATTATTCAAAAAGTATGTTTTGTTTGTTTTTAGCAGTTTCCACACGGGTCGTATTATCGAGTGAAGAGTTTAAAAATTTCAATATTTTTCTTGTAGCTGGAGCCGGCATGTCGTTTTTATCTCCCTATTAAATTAAACTTGGCTGCTTCATTGGTCGTGTTGGTTGCAAGTACGACTGCCGATCGGGAGGTCGATTCTCGGGTAGGGCATTACAAAATTTTTCTGTTTTAGATTTTCTATTAGTGGTTCGGAGTCTGGATATGCGCCTGGTGTATGGCAATAGGCTTACCATCTATTCCATAGTGGGAATTAAACGTAACTGGTGAAACCTGGGAGTGTTCTGCATTCCCCTGCCTACCTCTTCGGGGATGACGCGGCGTGAAGTTACGTTTAAATAAAACATTTTTTTTAATGTCTATGACACAATTAACCCATACTGGCGCGGGCGCACATAATGTTGTTTAAAGCTTTCAATAGATGTCGTTACGGTCTATTGTATATCAATTAGAAACATAGAAATATACAGTTTTTACTTTAAATCATAAATTTTAATGTATACATTTAAAAATACTGTAATATATTTACTTAGAAGACAATAAGTCCAACATATTGTCATGTTTTTAATGAATCGGATCAAAATTCTAAATACACATACAACAAGTATTTCTAATTAGCCTTAAGTATAAAACAACAGAACTATTTAACTGGAAACTAGTTTCGAAGTGATTGGTCAAGTATCATTATTGTTATGTACCTATTAGGTAAAAAGCTTTGGAAGTGACTGGTTGTGAATAAGGCGCTGGGCGTTCCAAGGCGTTCAACTAACTTCTAAGAAAGGGGGCGTGGGAAGACGCAGGCGTAGAGAGTTTGGATTGGTAGAGTATGGTTAGACAATCGAATGTATTGCATTAGTTTTATAGAACTCTACTTTATCTATATTCTCAATTATTTACTCGTACGTATACTGAAACTGATATCATCTTATAAGATTTTAAATTTTGTGCATCTTAAAATAATTTTGATAACAAATACATTTTTACTACTTAGAAGATACTTAACTTGCGATTGGATATCTCTGATTTGGAATTTATTGAACTCATTATTTATCATTATCAGTTTGTAGCAGGATAACAAGTGATAAAATCTGTAGAAAAAAATGAAATACTGACTTTTCAATAGTGGTTATAAATAAAAAAACTATTCATATTTTTTCTATAAGTGGAATAACAGGTCACTATATAATTTTTATGTACGCTTGAATACAGTAAAAATTGAGGAATTATGAGCTTGATCCTAGGTGGTGATCTAGGAAAATTCCGTCTGCAGTTTAGAAATCTTCAACGAACTATGTAGTGTCTCTACATTGTCACTGCGGACACAATTTGATGCGATGGTTACAAAGTTAGGTAATTTGAATCATTAATAAACGCGATTAGCTGAAATTTGTGTAAAATGTGTCAAATTGTACCAATATTATGTTATGATTACGCTGATGGTTCGGACAAAGAATATGGATACAGTTTCCATCCAATATTTCCTTCCATAACAATTGGTTATAAGACAGAAGTTTCTAGAATGTGCGTACGTGTAGGTAAAGCAAGGGGTTAATGCAGAAGAAATATATCAGATGTCCACGGATAGAGACGTTTGGTGATCGGACATCCCTGCTTACCGCGCAAGGAGCTTGGCATGATCGTATAGAATATTAAAAACATTTGTTTCGGATTACTATCAGACCTATCTGAGCTAACTTCTCCATGAGCTGATTGAGCAAAATACACTCATAATATATTTAAATTTCTTTTCGTAACAGCCACTGTATACAATGAGATGTAGAAAAGCTCTTAAGGGATACTGTTAACAGTAATTTAACATTAAAATTAAATAATATTTTTGAAGGGATATGAATTTTGTAATTATACGCGACATAATTCAGAGTAGGTACAGATATAAATAATTTCGGTTGTTAATAATTATTATTCTTTTTTCTTTAGCGCTTCAACACATTATGGGTTTTGGCGCCCTTAATCACATTTTTCCATGTTACTATAATAAATTATCATACTTACAAATAACAAATATGTATTAACATAATGTAGTATTTTAGAAGTTGTAAACAACTAATACTAGATGTCGCTACGATCGCGAACATTATTTTGGTACTTTGTATATTTAACGTATTTTACTTTTTAATTTACAAATATAATGTTAATAAAGTATTTTATAACAGCTAACATACGTTGCATAATTAAAACGCATCCCTTGAGTTCACGGAAGGATTGTAGAGGCTTTGATTACCTACATAAAATAATTGTAGAGTCCGTCCGAAATCGCTCAAACCGCACTTGTCCAGCGTGACAGACTCTCTCTTTGACCTTCCGATTCTGAGAGTAGATCTGTGGCAACAGTGGGAGGGTTGTTGATAATGATGAATTGTAATGCAACAATAATATCTTGGTACATCTCACGACTTAGTATCACGAGATCTTGTCTTATGGTAACTGGACTACCGCTACTTACATAGTAAGTTATATACTTATATAACTTACTATGTAAGTAGTATTACCAACATACTCTATTTTGGTACCGATTCTCATTGGTTAATACATTTTTTTTATTTATTAGCTCTATTTATTATAAGAGCATATGTATTTATTTGTCATTTTGTTAGACGTTAAAATTTTCTACATTTATTTAAAAATTTTCATGTATCGTAATAAAAAAGTTCAGTGGTCACTTAAGAAAGAAATTATATTTATAATCGTAGAAAGTATTAAAATGATTATCTTCTAACGCCAGATACTTTACGGGGTAGACAGTAAGTACGGCGTGTCAAATATCTCAATCCGTACAGACCTGTCGCGATTGTTCTGTATTCATCATTCTCTTTGAACGCATTATTACTCATAATTATTTTTCTCTCTTTGTGCAAATATAAAATAATAATGAGCTGCTTAAGCGACTAAATGTTTTCTGCCGAAGTTGTTTAAATGTATCATTGAAGTGTACATGAAACTACGAATACAAAAGATTAACTCGCGTTAAGACGGTGGGCGTGTTTAAGAAGCTTACTGGTGTGGGGGGAGGGCCTAAGACGTTGGGGGCGGGGCCTAAGTTTGTAGAGATTGTAGAGCTACACCCCAGATTATTTGTTTTGAGTTGTTTATATTATAAAGGTTCTTAAAGTCCTTTGTTATTACTAACTTTAGCTCGTTTAAAAATATGTTTATATATTTTTTATTATTCATCATGCTACGGCTTTTATAAGGCAGGCAGTGGGTACCGAGCGCCAAAAGCCTATAATTTTAATTTTATATCAATATTTGTAAACAAATGTAACTTAACCGCTTTCTTGTTCCTTAGAATTAAAGATTTTTCTTAACAATTCTTCTGAAACTCGCATTTGTTTTTCAGACTTTCCATCATCAACTGACGTTGTCGTACCGGTGAAAGTTCTTCGTACTTAGGTGAGTACACACATTTAAACGTTATAACACCCACATCGACACTCACAGAAGCGAATTACACAAAACACTCTGACGCGGTCAATTTCTAGCGGCCTGTAATAGTTTACTGATTTTCGCGCACCTAATTAACTAATATAGTATCTTTAGATATTCCCATGCACGGTCAGCTGATCCTGAAATCAACTTCAATAGATCCTGTGTTATGGTAACGGGTATACACATACGTATAAATATATAAATACTTATGTAAATATTTTTTTTTACACCCACGCATAGTACAAATACTTGTGTTCATTGCTCAAAGATTTAAATATTACACGCAACATACATACATAGGACAGGGCGCGAAGACCATTGAAGTCAATGTACCGCGGCTCAGTTCAAATATTGATAAAATTATTCAAAAATGTACATTTGATAAGCGTTAGGTACATATCTACTAAGGAAATGAGAGTGAGCGAATGGAGGTATGTAAATGAATGAATGGCGCTATTAATAATGATTGCATAGTTTATTTTAATGCATGCATGCTTTAATGGTATGTAACTTCACGCCTTTAATCCCCGAAGAGGCAGGCAGAACACTCCCACAACTCACAAACCCTACTCAACAGCCTGTATGCAATAATCCAGGAGGAACTATTGAGGTCTTGGTATTTGTATAAAGAGTAAATTGTAAAATGTACCTAGGTACCTAGGATAAATTCGATCTGGTGTTTATCATCAATATTTTTCATCGGAATCTCGGTTCGACCCGCGTTGATAAGGGTTAAGGACACAGTCTGCCACGTTGTCCAAGTGTTGGTGCGTCACAATGTTTGACATTGAACCGTGTAATGCACATTTCTTGTAAACCGATACGCGCAATCGAACCCAGATCGCCCAGATTGGGTGACAGATCTACACCACTGAGTTGTCACGGCGTTACGATAATGTAAATGTATACCGATAACTATGTCTTGCGAAGTAGAAATAAGTACGATCGCAGCCTTCAAAGCACACTCGCTGCGGCGTCGACAAACGTTGTACTGAATGTCGTCTATACCCACAAAAGCGGTATTTCTAAAACCAAGAGGAAAAATTCAGCAGAGAAAAAAATATATTTCATAAAGCATAAAGGCGGCAGAGGTGTCATCGCGACCGAGTTTTGATTTAAGGGTTGTCGGGTTGCGAAAATACAATCAATGTTGTCTTGCAATAAATTGGTATCTATCATTGTTCAAAAGTTGTAATTGTCAATGCGACTAAATCATGGTTTGTTTCTATGTTATTAGTCAGATAAACGTTAGTCAAGCGATTTTCGTATGTACAAGAAGCACGTTAAAGATAGATTATTAGGCAATTTGTTTTTTATACCCACCTTGTAAGAGACCTAACGTGATGGCGTAAAAATAGTAACGTTAGTCAAGTATTAAATGCGAAATTTTTATATTTTTGTCTTGATAATGACTTAAATAAGTATAAAAGATATTTTACTAGAAGTTATTTTTTAGTTAAATTCTAACAGATTCTTCTGACATTTTTAGACGTACATACAAACAAAACTATCACCACGTCAAAACTACTACCATTAAGTTCCATATAATTCCTCCGGTAGACGTCAGCGAAACAACAACGCTGCATCACGCTTGTAATTCCCGAAGAGGTAGGAAGCCGCGTGCAGTACACTCTTACGTTTCACAAGTTATATTTACGTTCCAACATAGAATTCATGTGGAGCTCATTGAGTTACTCTAGACACATATCAAGGTTCTGAATCACCACTTGAAATTTCAACTAGAAAATCTAAGTTATAAAATTCAAATAATATCCGTCCCGAGAACTGAACTCAGGTCCTCTCGATCAACAGTTACGCTTGGAATCAACGAGACAATCAACAAAGTATTAGAAAAGAAAATATATATTGTCAATATGAATGAATCAAGATGCCTTTTTTGTTCTAACTTGGTTACTTCTAGCGTTTATTTTTTATCATGCCAAATATGAATTGTTCCATCCCTACCGGAAAATGTTGCAAATTTCCACCGCCTGGCAACCCTAGCACGTAATGATCGCTAAGATTCCCGCTTCATCGTGCTCGGTTCTTAATTCCGAACGTTCTCTTAATGAGATCCACCTTCACCGTGTCTGCCTACAATGGGACGCCATGCGTGTATATTCTTTTTCTCCCCATTTTTTTTTTATTTTCTAAACCGATTCAAGGACCGGGCCCATTCAGCCTTCTGAGGGCGTTTAAAAAGATGCAGTTTAAGTAATGATTCAGTATTCTACATGCATGCAGTTTCTGGGAAATGAGGTTGCAAGCGCGGCTTTTAATTTCGTTAGTGGGTTATTGTGAGTGCCTGCGTCTAGTTGGAGTATCTTAGCGTTCTTGGTGCTGTTGTATGGGTTGGAACATATACGTATCTAAGATAGCTCGGTGTGTAACCAAGTGATTCGCGAGTTTTGAATTAAGAAGCGACCACTCCACCAAAGGTTAGTTAGATCAGAATAATATGCATACAAATAGGAATGAAAGGTTCAATTCCTAGTTCGGTCGCTTTTGGATTTTTCTAAATTGGATATTCTTTGAGTGGCTCGCAGTGGATATGTGTGTTTCAATAGACTCACCACCTATTCCACAGTGGGACGTAAATGTAACTGGTAAAACTTTGAAGTGTACCACCTGTGCAC
>DWEJ01002372.1:0-11565 GCA_018245835.1 Mysoria sejanus stolli | reverse complement strand
AAAACCTATAAAAATCAGATATATAAAATATTTGTATTTATTTGTAGAACCTTTTAAGAACCTTAATTCAAATTATTCATATATAAAAGTTCTGCGATCTTGTTAACAATTTGGCGCAATCTAATGTTATTAACAATCATCATTAACAATGTCACAGGTACGCGTCTAAGGTCGTTAATCCCTTCGAATTAAAAGCATAAATATAAACGTTAATTTATTGCTACAAGCTTGCTACAGTTTCTACAATAAACATTAAAACGACTTACTAAAGAATTGCTTAAGTTGAAAAGTTATGGAAATAGGTGCAAAAAAGTGCAGGGAAATAGGCTACCACCTATTCCATAGAGGGACGTAAACGTAACAGGTGAAACATGGGAGTGTTCTGCATTCCTCTGCCTACCTCTTCTGGAAAAATGGGCGGGAAGTTACGTTTTTTTACGTCTTATTAACGTTTCTTATTATCGACTAATCGGATCACCTGACCGTAACGGCCCTACTCCTATTCCTATCCAGAGCTGATGCAGATATGGGAGGGAGGCAGCCGCTTATGACTACTGACTCCACGTTCACTGCTCTTCTCATTAAAAAAATGTAAAAAATAAAAAAAAATTCTTTTTGTTATTTATTCACCCGCATTTGTTAAACGTTTAATTAAATTCACTCCATAATTAAATTCAAAAAGGTATTTTGTCTACTTCCTAGTGACATGTTTTATATTCGATTCTAGCATTTTACTAATAACGCTAACTTCATGTATGTAATATTTTCTCTTAAACGATTGTTTTTGTATATGAAGAGAGCAGCAAACGAGAAGTCAGCAGTCAAAAGGCCATGCAAGGGTTTAGTTTTTGCTCGTTAAGCTTCGCTGAAGTCTGTGATATATATGTGAATGAAAATAACTTTACGACTGTATGAAACTTAATGATATAGTTTAGAGGTGGAATATGCATGCAATATTTTAAATTAAATACCTCTTTCATTTAAAATTGTCAAATATTTTTCTAACATCATGGTCAGCGTTCCTTACAAGGTTTTTGCCTATAACACACATGCTAGGACTGCAGAGCTTAGATCTACGCACAGCCCACGCTGTTACCCCTCAGCGCCGAAGATATGTAGCCGTGCTCTGACAAGCCACGCCATATCGAATTTTGTCAGCGCCAGGCGATCAACTCTTATCAATATAAGTTACCATGCTATTGAATTTTATACATATGCGTTCACGGTCAATGGAATGAACGATAGTTTAATATAAAATAACAAAAATAATGAACAGTAAATACCGTTCTCACCATTAACCAGAGCTGATTGAGAGAAGACGCCGTTAAACATTAAGGACGACCTTGTACTCTTCAACGTGTTACATAAGAATAAATAACCAAGTAAGCGACCAAAAGTAACCCTTTTTTGATAACACATTCTAACCCTCTAATGTTTATAATATTCAGCAAAGTGTTATCTTTTAACCGGTCGTTGTGACCCCACGACGGAAACTATGTACGTCGTTGTCGAAAGGTGCTCCAAAATAGAAATACTACTTTCGTTTGCATAGAATGTTAAAACATTTTATCGCTGCCATGACATTCACAAAAATAATTTTTCAATTCGATTCTTTATGCACACGAATAAGGTACATAAAATGATCTTAATTTATAGATTACACGGTCTCTTGTTCTACCTTAATAAGATGTGCAAATTAACATTATATTTTTATAACGAATATCATAATTACGATCAATTAAAATATATTATTATTCAATTAGTTTTTTAAAATATTTAAACATGTATGTCAATTTTTCTTATTTCTAAAAATTATGTTATGGTATAAAAATATTCATTTACTAGTCATTTTGTCATTTGTCTTAAAAGTACGATTATTTTAAGTCAAAAGTTTTAGGGTTTCGGGTAATTTATTTTAACATTTAATGGCCATGCAGTGTACATTGTTTTGATATAGTCGTACTATCCTAGTGGGATGGTCCGATACTTTAGTAAAATATTCCGGATATCTGTGGACCAGTAAGCAAAATTCCCTAATATATACAGAAGGCAGGCTCAATATCTCATACTTTTTAAAAAGTGGCTTGCAAATATCCATCTGATGAGCGTTACATATCATATATATCAGCGTATATAAAACTTTACATATCAGCGTATATAAAACGGTCTAACCTAATAATTATACCTAAGAATTTCGTTTGTTTCACTACGTCAATTTGTTTTATTATTATATTTTATGTCCACGTCATCAGTTGAAATCCTGTTTGATTTAAAATGTTTTAGTTTTATTTAAATTTAATGTCAGATTATTATTTTTTAACCATACTGTTATATCCTGTAATTAACTTACAGTTTAACACACTGCAAACAATACGCATTGGTTTGTTGTAGAGTCCGTGAGATCGCTTATGTATGCTATAAATAGCAATGGCCCTATGATACCTTGGGGTACCGCGCTTCTATGATATTCCCTCAATGGTGAGCTGTATGAAGTTTTAGTAGGTTGATTATTGTGTGGCTCTATCGCTTATATTTCTGTACGTTGTGTCCGATTTTGTAAATAGCTTTTTATCCAATTATGTGCATTTCCTCGCATACAATATTTTTCAAGCTTAGCTTGGCATTTAGAACTAAATCGTATGCTTTCGACATATCAATGACATTTGTCTGGCTCGTTGGTGCAGCGGTTAGTAAACCTGACTGTTGCGCCGGGGGTCGTGGGTTCGATTCCCACCCAGAATAAATATTTGTGTGATGAGCACAGGTATTTGTTCTGTGTCTGGGTGTAAAAAAAAATATCTATTTAAGTATATATTTATATGCATATATGTAGTTTATCAGCCGTCTGGTTACGATACCACAAGCTCTCTTGACGCTTACTTTGGGATCAGATGGCCGTGTGTGGACATGTCCTAAGATATTATTATTATTATAACTACTGTACATTATTCATGTAAATTTATTATTAATACATTGATATAAATATATACGTTTATTGAAATAAGTAGGAAGTAGTGAGATTTAAGTCTGTGTATGAAATAGGTTTTGAAAATAAAAAAATCAACACTTCATGTAAACACGCATCATCTTCATCATGATCAAACCTTTCATCGTTCCACTGCTACTCGTAGACATGGGTCTCAGAATGTGAAAGGATACGGCCACGCTATACAAGTACTAGTACAGGCAGACTATACACGGCCTAATGGATATCTCTAAGGTATGTAAAGTTTTTAGACTATGTTCTCCTTGATTGAAAATCATAAATGGGTATTTTTCTAAAATAGTTGCCCCGGAGTAGGAAGCAGGATTGTGAACCACTACGCTGATATTGCTTCCAACATGATATAGATTTTGAAAGATAGTTTTCCACTATTTATTAGCTCAGCACACTAAAATTGATTAATTTTGGTGATACGACACTTTTTAAGGCGGGAAAATATCAATTTCAGAAACGCGCGTTAAAGCACAGATAACTAACTTGTCACGTTTAAAAGTCAACCTCGTCTGTATTCCTATCGATAAAACAGTTAGTTCTGTATTTATGTATGTATGTTTAATTAAGACACAAGCAACGTATATAATTATGTTTTTAAACCTAAAGTTAATACTCTCGTATCGGACGACGTATCCACCAACCTATTTTTCTTGTCTAATAATGTTATGTGTGATATAAGCTTGCAAACATAAATAACGTAATTGAATAAACACATACGAACAACATTTCCATTTAAAACGATAATATATATTCCTATATATAGCTAACTAATTATAAAATAGATAAATATATAAGTTTTAATTTTGTTTAAATATAAAATTAATTTTAATGGTGATTATATGATGATTTCCTGGATTATTTCATAATCGGCAAATGGTTTGATGCTGCAGTGAATATTTATTGAATTAATGATTAACAAACAATAATACTATATTCTTCAAAACGTTAGTGTTTAATACTCGTGTTATGCTTAATATTACAATTGAAAGTTACTTAATTTTTCAATATTATAACTTTTCTTAAAGTTCATTGCTAGTTTGTCAATTTTTTTACGACATAAATAGTAAGCTAATATTAAATAACCTGGTATATAAAAAGATTAGCAAGCCTTTGTACCCGTAGTAGTGGTGTGGTCGCACCTGTCTTAAAACCAATAACTTCTGGAAGACTTGGTCTGTATGGATGACCACGTCTTAGTATACGGAATTTGAACTTGAATTTGAATTTGAACCCGCGGTTCAACAGTCATGCTTACTGATTACTGGACCAACGAATCAATTAAGTTTCAATTGAAGACAGCAAAATTTCGGTTGAGGATAAATATCTACAATCATATACAAAGTATCACAGCCAGGGGCTATTGTAATACATAATACATTCTCGTAACTAACGCAGTGAACGGAGCTCCATTCAAAATGCTGTCATTGTCTTGGTCAGAGGCTCCCAAACTTTTATCACCTGCATCTATACGATACCTTATTAAAAGTAAAATTCTCCAAAGTATGTAAGAAAACTCTAAAGAGTAGGTACAGCGACACATAACTATTATTATTTATTTGGAAAATTAAAATTTAAACTGCAATTACAGTTGCAGTCAATGCAACTACATGAACGGAATTAATTAGTGGTTTTTTTAAAATTACAACAAATTGGTTCTCATGTTTTGAAATGTATGTAGAAACTAACGTGAGAAATATTTGATACACTATATGTAACATCACACCTGTACTCCCCGAAGACGTAGGCAGAGGGATGTATTATAGTCCTAGGATTCACCAGTTACGTTAAGTCCGACTATAGAAAAGGTGGTAATCTATACATTTTATCAAAACTTTATCATGACCAAAATTCTGTGTAGTACCGCAATTAAATCCTTTCTAGACTGAAATTCTACTACATTTATCATATGTATTTATATATAACATATATCATAGTAATTTACGCATATATTTTTTTTTTATCTTCACGCCTGTAAGCCCCGAAGAGGTAGGCAGAGAATGCATATATTATACGCATTTATTTCTTATAAATGTCACTGGAACATTCCTAAGTATGTCCACAAATACACGATCAGTAATATAAGTTATCTTCCATCTCTGGGACATTACAAAATTCTCGTGTTATCGCTAACGCCATGACGTCACAGTACATTGCGCTGCACAGTTTGAAAACCACTGCCCCAGCTTACCATTGTATTTATGTATCCATGTATTGTTACGTGTGCAACACATTTATTTTATGAACGGTTAGCGTTCACGTAACTACACCCATCATGTGGCTCCAGTTCTGCGAACACTAGTGGTACGCTTCGATTGGAACTTGATGTAAAATGTAAAGAAAAATTTGTCACAAAGCTGATAAGTATTGATTGCGTCGTAGGTCGAGTGGCTGCAAACGCGACCGCTGTGTGAGAGGCCCTTGGATCGAACTCCGGATAGGCTACTAGCTGTAGCCCTCAGTCGCGATTTGTGCCCGATGTGTGGCAATAAACTCATTCCCTATTACATGATGGAACGCAGACGTAAGAACATAACTGATAAAACGTGAGAGTGTACTCCATTTCTCTGATTGGCCCTTTAAGGAAATACAGGCGTTATTTATTACATTTTTTTCTATTCGTATTAAATAAGATACATTAAAACTGGCATTGGATTTTTTTGCAACGCTTTTATCGTTCTACAACTCGACACGGGTCTCATCTCAGAATGAGAGGGCTTAGGGCCCAGTCTGCCACGCTGATCAAAGCGGGTTGGCAGACTTCACACGCGTTACAGACCATGTTACTAGGATATATTCTAATTCAATTACCGAGAAACATTCGTTTTGTTATTGAGAAGTAGTTTAAGCGATAAACAAAGTGTCCGTAATAAATAAATTTCGCCCAGAAGAAAACTATTTTCTCAACAAAACCTCATCACATCGAATCTTATCTAAATCGATTAAATAAATTAGCTGGCGATCCGTTTTAGTGCTGTAAGCTTGCAATAAATACAGTGCTTTCCCTTCGAATCTTATTAAGGCGACATAATAGTGTGGGTGTGTTGAATGTATGTGTACTTAGAGAGTTTGGATCTAGGGGCACGGCTTGCAGCAGGTATATATCGGTTTTGTGTTTATTATCCCCCAGTACACTTTCATGGATTAATGAAAATCAGTTTACAGCTACTGAGAGCCGTTTATAAAGATTTTGGAAGTGCTATCTCATAATGAAAAGCAAGGATTTTTTCATATATCTTATATCAAAAAATTATTTAATAGGTATGTCAGAATTTTTTTTTCAATAATTTTCTAAGTGATATAAATTTTTAAAAATGTTATTTGGTTTCCAACAGAAAGTACCTAAAGATTACACTGTACTTTAGCAAACCTTAATGATATAAATATTTTACGAAAGACAAATAATTACTGCTTATATCCAACTCGTTTGAATGTTGTAAAGCTTTTAGTATGTGAATAAAAATATACTCATTTTTAATCATAGGACAAACCAGACTCGTGAAATTTTGAATATTGATGTAAGCATTTAGTTTGAAAAGTTCAACAGTTCAAATAAATCAATAAAGTTGTACTAAAAACAAAGAAAAGGTTTGGTATTTTCATTATTTGAATGTCTATAGCCTCTTATTGCATTACATTAGTGCTTGTGTGACATTCCAAATATTGCATATAATATTATTATATTTCAAAATACAAATTGACTATCATAACAAAAACTCAAGTAGTTACTCAACAAAACGTTACGATACGCAAGCTATTTTTTTGATGGAAGAACACATTGAACACACTTCTGTTACGTAATACCCATAATGGTTAACACTCATTAACTGGTTCTTATTTGTTTCGTGTAACAACTCAAATTACTCTCACCCCTTTAATGGCATACGTCAATCATTATTGTTCAGTGATTAAAAAAAAATCAAATATTTAACATGTAATATTGTTGAATTACAGTATTTGACGTCGTAAAATTCTTAAAGAAAATTTTTAGTAACGTATATCAAATTGGTAAAGGTCCAACAGTGTGGTTTGACCCTAACTTGCGATTTTATGTCTGCCCTACCAAAAGCTCTCTCCGTTACAACTTTGGCGGGAAAGGTAATCCACAGAGTATCAATTGAACGTCAGTATGTATTAGGAACGCGCGCGAAGGCAGTCAACGCCTGTTGGTACTTGCATCGATAAAAAATTAAGGTTAGCTGTGCATCGTTAGTTATTTTTTAAAAAAAATTGATTAGTAGAATAATAATATTTAGTATTCGTACATGTGGTCTCTGAAATTAGTGATTGGATTTTTTAAATTATTGGTGTGTTCTAGAGGGTACTTCTTGAAATAAGTAAGTATGCCATATGTTTAATATATATTTATAATTTTTTTAATATTACTATATCGCATTTTTCCAAAAACTAGCGTCCATATTTTAAATTGTGATTTTAAGGACCACGATCACTATAATAATATTATTTAAAAATAGCAAAATACAAATCAATAATAATTGAATTTCTGTACCAAATTTTACATTAAATTATTCCATTATTATCCGTAATTTTATTGAATCATTATACAGAACCTAATATTTTTTTATAATGGAGAACATTTAATGATTATTGCATATACTTAACGTACGTACTTATTAAGATTTTGAATCTTTCTTTTTTATTATTTTCTTTCACTGTTTAAAGTATAAATATAATATTATATTATTACATGTTAATTTATCATGTAGATTTTGAAAGATGTTTAAAAGTAAATAAAAATTAATTACATTTACACTAGATCTTATCAATTACGTACGTAATTTCACGCCTGTATTCCCTGAAGGGGTAGGCAGAGGAATGCAGAACATTCCCACAATTCACCAGTTACGTTTACGTTCCATTATGGAATAAGTGGTGCTGTGGTGAGCCTATTGCCATACACCGGACACATTTCCATATTTCGAGCTACAAATATAAAATCTAAATTTGAAAAATTTCGAAGTGTCCGACCCCGGATGTGACCAGGACCTCTCGATCACACGTATCACCAGTTACGTTAACCTCCCCTCATGGAGTAAGTGGTCAGCCTATTGCTACACACCGGACATAAATCCAGACATCAAGCCACTACTAGAATTTCTAAGTTAGTAAAATTCAATAGCATCCGACCCGCGATTTGAACCCAGGACTTCTTAATGGATATCAGTGGATAACCAGGACTCCCGAGTGGATTGGGCGATTGCAACCTCTCGACTAAGGAGACAAATATTTCAGTGGTAGAAATGTATGTATACTTACCTACAATGTCGTTCTGACTCGTTAGAATAATAAGCCTATTTAGTTTGCTAAGCCCCTTACTGGCGTGGCTTCAATTTCACCCTTGTCATTGATGTGATGAAAAATATTTGCTATTCGAGATACCTATGTCGTGGGCTGCAGGGCTCGTCGGGCGCTAATTGGTAAGTGCATCATCATTATCCTCATCCCATTCATCGCATCACTAAGGCACGGGCCTCCGCAGAATGAGGACTTAAGACTGTAGTCTCCCAAGTTCGCAGACACACCTTAAAGAACAATTACAATTATTGGTAGACTCGTTAAAGGCGATAAAATATTGTTAATTTCGATTGCAAACTGTCCCGCTGGACGCTATGCCGGTGATCTGGAGGGTTATCAGAGCATCGTGGAGAGTGAGCGGCTTACATGACGGCTTCCGCGCGATTTGAAGAACAGGTTAATGTTATTCAGTCAAAACTAAAACATCGTACACATTCACAAACATTGAGCATATAGCATAAATTTTATTTGGACACGAGCCTGACAAAAATGATGAGATAATAGAAATGAACAAAAGTATTATTTACACTACGTTAAGTATAATTTTATGCAATTGGTACGTCTACGTGTTACGTGGTTTAATATTTTAAAATTCACTTATGTATTACGCATCCAAAGATTTTCGGTCATTAAACTATGCGGTTAGAAGACATACTGGCCGGACGTAAAAAGTTGAACAACAGACAAGAATTGTAAATGAGTATTCAAAAATTTTATAATGTTAAATTCTACTACATTCAAAGTATTCGATAGCACGTGGAAAGTTAATAAAAGAAGACTACGTCTAATGGCTATATCAGATACGGGGCATTGAACAGGATATGGTATGAATTTAACTGATATGGGTCCGTATGGATCCTTTCAAATAAACCGGCTCATAGAGCAGAGCGGATTTTCTAAGATATAACTTTAGCAAGCAATAAAGTCTGCTTACAACTCAATTCTTTTATGATAGGATGACGCTTGAGCGAATGCGACTTAAAACTGCGACCCTAAAACTACACCCGATGTCATGAACAGCAAATACCCTAAACTTGTCCCAAATAGAAGACAGCTCCTTGTTGAATGTAACCGCGAATTTATAACTCTCTGCGGGGTGTCTGGTAAATATTAATTTCACAGCGTAACGACCCTCGTAAGTTCCTATGCATCGTTTTACTCGCTTACATTATAGAGAACACTGTAATGTTAACTGCCCAGTTATGGCGAGTTAATTTTACTTCTAAAGATCACAAGGTAATACGTATTATCTGCTCTCTTCAAAGCATTCACAGAAGAATTCTCTTGTGTCTGTCTCTCTTTGTACGTGTGTCTTTACCTATTGTGACGTTCATGAATGGATTGGTATATGACGGATGAATAATACATTTAAGGATGTTCACAGATCTAACAATATTGAATCGGGACACAGTCGTATATTTCTTGGCGACAAAAGACTGGTGTGTGTTTTGTTGAAAGAATTCTTTTGATATAGAGGAAAAAATATTCATCAACAAAATTACCAAACGATGTACAAAGAACAGAAAACTAAAAAATGTTTAAAACAAAAGCTCGTTTCGCATGTAACTAATAACTATATTGTCACTACAAATTAATTGGAAACCTCAGTGATAAAGCAAAAACGACTTACTATATGTTAAGAATATTATTTACATACTCATAGTCGGAATTAAAAGTAACTGAAACGTGCGAGTGTTCTACATTCCTCTGCCAACCTCTCCGGCGATTACAAGTATGATATTACGTTTTAATAATATTATTATTATTACATGCAATAATTTCGATATTGATGAAATCAAATAACAATGACCAGTAATAGTAATTAATCAAAATTAATATATTCAATTTAAATAATGATATTTTAAAACATTACATACGTTACAAAGGTGTTGCATTTTTTTTTTACCAAGCACTAATAAATGTAAGTAATGAACTGTCCAAACATAGTGTTATGACACTCAAACACGTCATCGAGAATGTTTATTCGGAAACGCGCTAAATAAATGAACGAATTATACGTGAAAGCTAAGCTAATACAATACCGGTATGTTTAACAGTAACAAACCGATTTATTGTTTCCCAGCAATACATCAATTTATTGTTGTTCCACAACAATACATCAATTTGTTGTTGTTTGAGTTGATGTTGCTTCCTGGTTAGATTGAGTAGGAAGCTATAGATTCTACATACATATAACATGTCGAGAAATACGTTTATAAATGCGTCTTCTTTTCCCGCTACATAAAACATTTGATTAATTTCAAGTGTTACATTTAACCGTGCATTTTTAAGTTATTCTTTCACGTAAAATCAAATATTAAAATGTAATTAAATTCAACGTTATATAAAAGCATTATTTATATAAATTAGGTGCTCATTTGAATAAATTATCGTAGCAACGATATTTTCGTTATGTAATACCTATTTTGAAGATTTTGTCAAATTAAATAACTGTCATTAGTGTCACGTAAATAATATAATGAAAAGTATCGTAACATCACGCCTATAATCCCCGAAGACGTAGACAGGGGGTGTAACACCCTCTCACGTTTCACCAATTACGTTTACGTCCCACTATGGAATAGGGAGTAATTCCATTGCCGTAAACCAGGCACTTTCTTAACTCCGTGCTACTATTATGAATTTAAAGTTAGAAAAACCCAATGTTACCCGACCCAGGGACTGAACCCACTACCTTTTGATCTGCAGTCGCCGTTACAACCACTAGACCAACCGACTAATGCATAAAATAAATAAAAAACAAAAAATATTCATAACTTTATTGAAAATAAATCATTAAGCTTTGATCACTCGCTCTACGCACGTGGTTGTGTGCGAAGAACAAATACTAATAAGTACATATGTGGTATGTGGCACATGAAATATTTTTTGAAAAGGCTACAAATAACATTTTTGTTTCAAAGAAAGTTACATTATTTGCGTGTGTGATTAAATTCAGATGGTTGTGGAAAAACCACGGCTGATCTGTTAGAATTTAGATATTTGACCTATCGTGCTCTCTGCCTAAATAATGAGGTATCAGGCTTGAAAATAAGTAAGTATGAGATTGCATTAAACCGTAACCCGACCTCGTACGAAAGCGTTTGCGGTGCAAGCGGTGCGCAGAGAGCGTGGATCTTTTGCAATGGGTTGGGTTACAATTTGGAAATTTCTTCCACTCGAAGCTATTCATAGTATACAATGTTCCCGACTTATGTTACTGCAGGCTATAGCTTGTGTCAGAACACCAACTA